>PDHQ01000003.1:85510-137508 GCA_003339415.1 Ophiocordyceps camponoti-saundersi (nom. inval.)
TTTTTTTTTTTTTTTTTTTTGGGGTGGGGGGGGGGGGGGGGGGGGTGGGGGGGTTCAGCGTACCCTAAGATCAAGTCATAGAGGAACGGGCTGTTCTTCTTCCATGTTTTGTACTCTGCGGACGGTCAGAACAGGTATCATAAGCTCGCCTCAACTGATAGAACTTGCCTTCGTTGATAAGACGCTCGACTTGATCGTCATCCTCTTCGAACCCCATTTCGACTGATGAAGCGTTAGGAGAGGTCCCAGTTGAGCCGTGGGTTAGGGGCATACCATCGCCCTCGGGGTCTGCCACTTGCGCGGGAGCCATGACCGCAGCAGTGTCGTAGAGATGTCGGCAAGTAAAGAAGGGAGTCTGTTCGAATCTTTGTACAGCGAACTCTCCAGTGCTAGTCTCGCTAAGTAGCTCCCGACCTGTTTCGACACCAGGGCTCACAAAATCCGTCACGCGTCGCGCGTAAAGCTCAGCCGTGGCAGCCTTTCTGTGGAGCAGAGTAGGAAGAAAGGGCTTCTGGATTACGTAACAATTGGCACGCTGATAAGCCTCGAGCTGGCACAGGCCCGTTTCCTCAACCGTTGCCGCTGGAACGGTGGAGCCTCGTCGCCTTCTGTCACGACAATCCCTCGTCATAGATAATCAGCTGTTTTTTCTCCTCGAGTTTCGCTCTCATCCTCCCATGATCTCTTGTTGCTCTTTGTTGTAGCACTTTGATCGCGCCTTCATCTTGCCGTCGACGTCTTGTTTCGTTTTCGTCTTCTCGGTTGTCGAATCAACCTGGACAAAGTCGAGCGATTTGCGCCGCACTCACTACACGTTTTTACCGTTCCTATCGACTCCTGAGGCGGCTGCCTCCTACAGCTCTTAACTATGGGGTATGCATGTATCTCCTCTCTCGTCTTGTCCTAGGCTGATCTCTGCTGCAGTGTCCCGAAATTCTTTAGGTGGCTCTCAGAGCGCTATCCCGCTATTTCCCAGGTCATCGCGGAAAACCGGATACCCGAGTTCGACTGTCTATACGTGCGAGACTCCCTCCCGTTTCCGAGTTAGCCAGCTGCTGACGCGAGAATTCTAGCTCGACATGAATGGCATTATTCACAACTGCACCCACAAGGACGCCGGCGAGGACGCAACCTTCAGGCTTAGCGAGGAGGAAATGTTCATCCGCATTTTCAACTACATAGAACATCTTTTCGGCAAGATAAAACCCAAGAAACTCTTCTTCATGGCCATTGACGGCGTGGCGCCTCGAGCCAAAATGAACCAACAGAGAGCCCGCCGATTTCGGACTGCCTTGGATGCAGAAAAGGCTCGTGAAAAGGCCATCAAGGACGGCATTGAGATGCCGAAAGAGGAGCCGTTTGACAGCAATTGCATTACTCCAGGTATGTTGATTGATCCTTCCACATTCAGCTTGCTAATCATCTCCAAGGAACCGTGTTCATGGCTAAGCTGTCACAACAATTACGCTATTTCGTCAACAAGAAAATATCGGAAGACACAGAGTGGCAGGGATGTCAGGTTGTACTCTCCGGTCACGACGTACCGGGCGAAGGGGAGCACAAGATCATGGAATACATACGCAACGCAAAGGCGCAGCCCAACTACAATCCCAATGTGCGACACTGTCTCTATGGCTTGGACGCTGACCTGATTATGCTGGGCTTGCTCAGTCACGATCCTCATTTTTGCCTACTCCGAGAAGAGGTTACGTTCGGGCGGGCTTCCAAGTCCAAGTCCAAGGAGCTGGAGCATCAAAACTTCTACCTTCTTCATCTCTGCGTCGTTAGGGAGTATCTGGAAATGGAATTTCAAGATCTGCACGGCGATGACGTTCTGAGCTTTCCATTCGACCTTGAGCGGGTCATTGACGATTTCATCTTGATGGCGTTTTTTGTCGGAAATGACTTTCTTCCCAACCTGCCTGGGCTTCACATCAATGAAGGAGCGCTGGCAAACATGTTTGGCGTATACAAAAAGGTACTTCCCAAGTGTGAGGGATATATCAACGAAGGCGGCATCATCAACTTGGTACGTTTGCGCTGTCTCTTGGAAGAGCTGAGCAATCTGGAGCTTGTTGGCTTTGAAAACGAAATATCCGACGAGAAGTGGTTCGCCTCAAAGCAGACTGGCGCGAAGGAGGCCGCCGATAAGAATGCCGCGAGGCATAAGGGTAACAAGGGCAAGGCCATTACAATGAGCTCATTTCAGCGAGATCTGTGGAAACAGAAAATCCGACCCTACGTCGCCGGTCGGTTCAGAGAGCCTTTGAATCTCGGCGCTGATCTCAAGGCAGCAGACCGGAAGTTTGTCCAAGATCTCGCCGATTCGATGCACTTGGAGTGGTCAACCCAAGAAGATGGAAACGGTGAGCGGCAATTAGTAGTGGCGTTTCCGTCGCGACCTGAGCAAGACGAAGACGACGACGACGACGAAGAAGGCGTTCTGGCTGCCTGGCGTATCATTAGGCTCTATGATAAAGCTCAGGTCGTCGACGTTACAGCCGAGGATGCGCAGAAACACTACGAACAACTGTATCAGAACAAGTATCAAGCCTGGAAGACCAAGTACTATCTGCAGAAATTTCCCGAGTGGCCTTCGGAAAAGTACGACCAGGAACAGACGGCTCTGTGTGAGAACTACGTTCAGGGCCTTCAGTGGGTCCTACTCTACTACTACCAGGGCATCGCGTCTTGGCCCTGGTTCTATGGCTATCATTATGCGCCACTCATATCAGGTTCGTCAGCTGTGTGTTGTAAGTGTGACTCCAGCTGAGTGTCATTATCAGATGTTATCAAGGGCCTCGGAGCCGACTTGAACTTCAAGAAAGGACAGCCATTCAAGCCCTACGAGCAATTGATGGGAGTCTTACCCGACCGGAGCAAAAGCATTGTTCCCACGGTATATCACGACCTGATGACCAATCCGCAGTCGCCCATCTACGACTTCTACCCCCGAGACTTTGAGTTGGACATGAACGGCAAAAAGATGGAGTGGGAAGCCGTAGTGAAGATTCCCTTCATCGACGAGAAGCGTCTCCTCGCAGCAATGGCTACGCGTAACGAGCTTCTCAGTGACGACGAAAAGGGCCGAAACGATTTCGGCGTTCCCATCAAGTTCACGTATTCCTCAGAAGTCTGCTTTACCTACCCTTCACCACTCCCGGGAATCTTTCACGAAATCAGCGCCTGTCGCTGTATCGAGAACATCTTCGACCTACCCAACGTTGAGGGTCTCGAATACTTGTCCGGCCTGACAACCGGGGCCCTCCTCAACGTCCAGGCACTGGCTGGGTTCCCCACTCTGCACACCCTGCCACACACGGCGCAGCTCGTCGAAGGCTATAGAGTCAACGTCTTTCAGGCCGACAGCAAAAACCCCAGCCTTGTAGTTACCTTGTCTGACACCGACATGCGGACTAGCATCGAGACTTGGAAGGCAAAGCTCGGCCAGCGCTGCTACGTCAACTATCCTTTCCTGCAGGAAGCCAAGGTGATGCGCGTAGAGGACGAGCTTTTCTCTTATGAGCTTGCACCAAATGGAAAAGATATCGACGCAAGAGAGCATACCAACAAGGAGGCTGCCGAATTTGCCAGGGAGGCCGAATACTTGGAGAACTGGTACGGGAAGCGGCTGGCCATTACCATCGACAGAGTGGAATGCCTTGTCCATGTTCACATGCTCAAGGGTCTGATCAAGACGGAAGAGGGTGCGCTGGTCAAAGTATACGCGGAGAATCCCAGTGCACGACGCTCATACGCATCGCAAACCATCGTTGACGAGGTCATCAACGAGGACGAACGCTTCGTGGAAAAGGCCGCTCTTCCGATCGAGGAAGAGCTCCCCGTGGGAACGCGGGCGTTCTTCCTCGGAGACTACGCATATGGACGCCCTTTGGAAATCTTGGGCCATGACAACAACAAGGCAGACATCGGCCTCTCCACGTTGCAGACCAGAGAACCGGGGTATGCCAAGCAAATCATACAGGAGGCGGAGCGCAAAAGTCCGTACTTGCCGTCTTACTCGGTTGCTAAACAGCTGGGGTTGCATCCTCTGGTGCTGAGCAAGATAACATCGTCATTTCAAATCACAAACTCAGCCGGCCTCAAGCTGAATCTCGGCCTAAATCTTAAGTTTGAAGGGAAGAAGCTCAAGGTTCTAGGATATTCACGCAAGTCGACGACGGGCTGGGAGTTCAGTTTGCAGGCTGTCAAGCTGATTGCCGACTACATGGTGGCCTTTCCGGATTTCTTCGCCGCGATCCAAAAGGAGCAGCAGAACTCGGACATTTCCGAGATGGACTTATGGCCGGAGCCGAGTACGGCGTCACAAAGAATCAAGGACATCGTGGCCTGGTTAAAGAAGCAGGAGACGGGCAAATTTGAGAGGGTGCCGCTCGAGGCCGAGCAACTCGACTCGGATGTCGTCGCGGGGCTTGCCAAGTTCGGCGAGCATCTGCTGCAGTTCGCCAACAACACGAACGCCAAGGGCCTGAATGGCGTGCCTCGGACGGCCATCCTCAAGCCGTCGGACGCCGAGCTTGTGCTGGGCAACCAGACGTTCAGCCTCGGAGACCGCGTAACGTTCGTGGCGGCGGCGGGAAAGGTTCCCATCGCCTCACGAGGCACGGTCGTTGGTATCAGTCGCACGGCCACGGCTCTACTCCTGGACGTGGTGTGGGACACGTCGTTTATGAGCGGCACGACTCTGGGCGAGCGGGCGCCCATGTTCAGGGGTCAGACGGTGCCGTCGACGTCGGTGCTTAACACGACGAACAGGCAGGTCGTCTCAGTGT
The DNA here is from genome assembly GCA_003339415.1 of Ophiocordyceps camponoti-saundersi (nom. inval.). Classification (NCBI taxonomy): domain Eukaryota; kingdom Fungi; phylum Ascomycota; class Sordariomycetes; order Hypocreales; family Ophiocordycipitaceae; genus Ophiocordyceps; species Ophiocordyceps camponoti-saundersi. Next base: position 90,304 of record PDHQ01000003.1, read on the forward strand.
CGGACAAATCGCAGCAAAGACGCCACGTCCCGTCAAAAGCTAAACGTGTCGACGTCGGCGTGCCGCAATACACTAATGGCCCAGCGCCGCCCCCTCTGCGAGGCGGATGGCGAGGCGCCGCCATGGCCAGTAACAGCGCCAAGCAGGCCGGTGAAGTTGGCGGTGGTAATCCCCCGACATTACTACATAGCACGGATGTGTATAGGAGCAGCTCCAGTGGCGCGCCGACTTCGTTACCCTTCAGGAACGGACAGGGCCGGTACCCCAACGGGAGAGGAGGTGGCAGTGAGTGGCGAGGTCGTGGTCGTGGAAACGCCGATGGCTTTCGACGGACTGCTTCCGCTCAGGTAGCGTCTCCCAAGTACGGCAATGTTCCTCCCCCGGCCGATCTGGACAGTCCTCTTGGAGGACGGGGCGGCCGAGGTCGAGGCGGCCGGGCAGCGGGGGTTTCTGGCAGAGGGCGTGGTCGAGGTGGCGTCAACGGAAATGCCCAGGGGTAGTGGTGAGTAGTAACTGATTGCAAGTCTAGAGTATGCATACCTTGAATGGCCAATGTATATTAAAAAGGTCCAACGCTCATGCGATCGCATCTGAGATACGAGAGGGCCGTCCGTCAAGACACTTGTTTTTGTGGCGGGTATGAATGATACGCTTTACGAAGGTGGTACATAGATGAGGATAGTCACAAGACACTCGAGATGTCATGGGTAAAGCTGTGCTCTCCTTTATACCGTCTTGCTTTTGCTCTTGCTATCCTTGGATTTGATGGCAGGGAGGTTGAACGTTTTGCTCAGACCACCGCTGATCTTCTTCCAGAAGACTACATCCTTGTCCATGTTCCAAGTCAAGAGGCCGACCCAAGGCTGAACGTTGTAGTGCAACTTGAGGGTGACGTCTCGACCCTGAGCGATCTTGCCAGAAGGGTGGGTGATCTGATACTTTGGCTTTTGGTTCTTGAGTTGAAGGATACCCCTGTTCAAGAAAGAAAGAGAAAGGTAATCAGCGTTGAAATGACGGATGATAGCGTAAAGAGGGGGGGTCCGAACCTGCTAGGGTCAATCGTCTTGCCCTGGGCACTCCTCTTGAGCTTCTTCATAGCTATGGGGCCTATGTTCTGAAGATGGTCGGCGCTGGGGTTGGTGATGATGGAATCCCAGATGACGGCAGAGTTTGAGACATTTTGGCCAGGAACATCGGGCCAGTCGGCGGTGATGTAGACGAAGACTTGTTTGGTATTCCAGTTGAAGAGGGAGGAGAGGTCGGCCGAGAGAGAGAAGCGGATGATGGCGTACTCTTCCTTTTTCGAGCTGTAATAATGCGGACGGCCCTTGACACTACGGGTTAAGTCTGTGAGCCGCGCTCTCTTGACAGTATGTAGAGGCCTGTGTTTGTTCTTTTTTTTTTCAAAATTTGTTCTTGTCTCTTACACTTGAACGTTGTTGGGCGTGATGGTGCCGGACGGTGTGCGGGAGGCAAAGAGGTCCGTGGCAGCGATGAAGGCGGCGAAGACGCAGGCGGCAGTGGTGAAGAAGCCGAAGGCGTTTTGGATCCGAGTGAAGGAGGAGTGCATCGTGGTCGCGCTTTTTGGGGGGGGGTTGGACGGCGACTCTGGGGGAGGGGATGGGGTTGAGGTTCCGGAGAGAACACGCTGGGCTGATGTAAAGGTGGTGAAGTGGACTGCTGCAGAGCCTCGTGGTCAGTGGCTGGTAAGACATAAGCCACAGTGGCTTAGCAGGACTTCAGCCCCATTACAACTTTGCTTCAACTACATTTTCTGCCTGCTGCAAAAAGCAGCGATGCTTGATGAAAGGACAGTGTCTTCTTGTTTTCTATCGTCTTCTTCTATTTTGTGGCGATAAACAAAAGAGAAAGGTGTAAGTGCCTTTTGACTGGACCTCAACGCGCAGGACTTCCACCTTGCTCATAGTTGAGCCTTCAAACTCTCAACATGCCCTTGTCAACATCATCCTTGAATCGGATTCTTCCTACCTGCCTACCCAGGTAATTAGATACCAGAGTAGGTAGTGAAGCACCCTTACATTGTATCCGCACATGGTGTAGAAAAGACATCATATCCACTCTTAAAGACAAGACCTGTCTTCTGCCCGTACATTGACCTCGTCAACACTTGGCAGAAGCCAGAGCGACAAAGGCATTGTCGTACTCAGCCGTAAAAGCCTAGACACAAACATGAGATTTTCTGTATTAACATGGTCATCTCTCTTTGGGTAGGCAGGTACTTACACGACCCCCTAATATGCGGGTTTCGGCAAACCTCTGAACCAACAAAAGATTAGCTTCGAACCAGCTTTCATTCTGTTGTCTCTCCTCACGGTGATGCTTCTATGTGGGAAACTCAGAAAGGAAAACGGCTGGCATTACCGGGAAATCTTTCCCACAGTGGTAAAATATACCCTGAGCAAGTCTCGCTGCCTCCCAGCACGGAATAGTGTCTTGAGATGCCTGGGGATAAAGACACCAGTAGATGGCGGTATTGAACGAGCAGCTAATGCGTACGCAACGTTCCACACCGGGCTCAGTAGGACGACTGCCGCGGCATTCGGCATGGCCCCCATCTTTGGCGTAGAGGTCTTTTGTTGTTTTCCAACACAAGGTTAGACCCAGCAATACTGAGCGCCAACTGCGAGGGGGCCAACGTACACGTCATCCCGATCTTTGCGGCTTTGTAGTCGAGGTTATCGTTCACGTTGCAGTAGTAAACGATACGCTGTAGCTGGTTAATAGCAAAAGCAAAGGATGTGCATCTCATATTGTATGTGAGCACCTACATTAGGAACCAAGTTTCTCGACCTGGTAACCGACGATTGATGGGGCCGAGACGGGGATAGAGTCTGGGTAAGAAGAGTTAGCTATTTCTAAAGGAAGTCGTTTAAATCTCTCAAACTGAACCTTTAGATCTTTAGGTACTTCGTTGACCTTGGCGTACGCGTGGCTTCGACCTCCCAAAGCAAAGTAGTGCACTGCACCCGCGACTCGTGATAGGAAAATCATAAAGAGTAGTAGACGGAGCATTGTATGCTATTAATATATGTGAATATCCTTGCTTGCTTTGAAATGGCTTCCTTTTCTAAGAGACTGTTAGCAACCGTATAATTGCAGAATGAAGGTCGGTAAGTGATGAAGCATTCGTAACTGCTTATAGTACATGCACAGGACCAGATCCTGGCAAGTTCCGCGAGCGGCCCTCGGTTTTTATAGTGAGAGGTTTTCAGCTCAGAGAATAAGGCAAGACTTTAGCAGAAGGGGAGGTGTTATGCCATTTCACAGTGAGTTGGGCGGGAAGAAGATTCAAGAAAGTAATATGATTCAAGGTTTCATTTCAGGTTCAGTTTCCTTGTACAAGAGCAGATAATGATCGAAAGATATAAGCAGACTTATGTCTATATGCATGAAACTAGCATTAAAGACCGCAGTCTGGAATACAACGTTATCGTAAACGTTCAAAGGCGCCGTTCTGGAAACGTTTTAAAACTGCCCGACTAGGTAATTTAAGAACCCTAATTCGAATCTTCTGCCAGTTTCTATTACTGCTAATGTGTATTTCTTAGAGTATTGTCCTTAACAGTAGGCACTATTCGTCAATTAGGCATCTATTCGGCATGAACATGTTCTATGCATGCACGTCATATTAACCCACTCAAGTGGTAGGCACTGGCCAGTTTTGTTTCCTTTTCAAGGCTGTTGATACTCTTCTTCCCTTACTTCTGCCTTCTTCGTCACCACACAAGTGCGCCGCCGCCGCTTTCTACCCATATATGTATGTACGTGCCTACATAGAAGGTCTCTATATCTTCTAAGACGGACACGTTTGTTATCACTTTCGCTAAAGAGGGTCACGTGATACAAATACCAGCTCACCGGCAAGGTGGCGTACCGTATCAGAAGCAAAGCAGTCGGCACTGTAGATTTAGTCTGATGAATGCCCCACCGTCCACGGTGAATGCCAGCCATCTGCTGCGAATTTGTACAGTTCTCCGCACAGTACCGCCAACAACCGCTTCGGTCTGGCTGGACCACTTTGCGTCGAACTTCCACCATCCCTCGACTCTCGCAAGGAACTCCGCCGCCTCGCGACTCATCCTCCTTCGTCGCCGTGAGAAGAGAAGAGAGTGACGAGGTTAAAAAAGACTGCGAGGCGCTATCCCCGGTCCACGACCTTCTATTCCGCTCGAGACGACCGACCTCTTCCGGGTCAACGTCTGGAAACCGACCGATCCAGTGCTGAGGCGAAGCTGGACGCCTTTCCCTCAGGCGGGTCACAGATTTCCCGGTCGGCGGGGGAGGGAGGGAGAATAACGGGGCCATCCGTGTGGGAGTATGTTGGGCTCGCTCACGACCGCGTGCTTCGTCGCCTGACTCGAGCACATAAACAAGCCCGTGGAAGCGCTACTGGTCCAATCGACACCATTCGTTTCCAGACTATGGGTGGGTAGTTCGGTGCTCTGAGGCATCTTCCTCTGAGGCATCTTTCTCTGACGCGTTTCTCACAGGACTCCCACCTCAAGTATGGTTGGGGGAAAGAGCATTTTGGTGTGTCGTCTACATTTTCTTCGCCCTCGGCGGCACTGACCGTGGATCAAGAAGCACTTGAACTCGCTACCTCATCCTGTCAACACCTTGGATCAGCATTCGACCGCCGGCTCTAGCAGCGACGCACCGCCCGCAAAGCGCCAAAAGGTGACGCCCACGCCCTCGACCAGTCCCTATTTCTCAAAGCCTGGTCACGGAGACGCCCACTTCTCAGACCCCTCCACACCCCAACATCTCTTCAGAAGTAAATCCAGTGTCGGAGCGACGTCCCCCCACCACCCGGAAATCGGCCTTCTGCCGCCCAAATTCAAGAGTAGTGCTGGCAAGAAGCGAACACGCCGCAGCCGCAACGATAAACAGCGCTCTCAAGTCATCTCGCCCAGCTCAGACGATTTGACATCTGCCAGTGGAAGCTCTGATATACTAGCTCAGCATCCGCCGCCGGCCAACGTCGTCTCCGATGTGCAACCGCCTTCAGGATCGGGGGGGCTAACTATGACTTCATACAAGCTTCCTCAGCCGACGCGCGGTGCTGAACAAGCTCCCAAAGCAGAGGACAAGCTAAATTCGAATCACATCAAAGTTCTTGAATCAGATGACGAGCTAAATTTCGATCCCATGAAAGTTCCCAAATCAGAGGCCCTACCAAATTCCGAATCGACAGAGAAAAGGCAAACAAACTTTTCCAAGATCGTTGACAAGGATCGACAGAGTGCGTCGAGGGGCGACATACTGCGTACTCGGTTCGGAAAGCCTCGACAACTAAAGCATCCCTTGCCGCAAGAGCATGTCGTTATCGGGGTGAAAAGGGCGGTAGGGGGAAGAATTATCTACGACAGCGGACAAGGCCAGCCGCCAGTCCTGTTACAGCTTCAAGAGATTCAGAAATTCACCGGGCATAAATTGGTCTTTGCGTTGGCACAAAGCGAAAAAACGCTCAAGTGGCTTGAAATCGACATCGAAACCATAAAGAATGTCAAGCATTCTGAGCGGTGTCTAGTCATCGAGCGTCCTGTTGCCAAGCTATTTATCGAACTCGATACCGTCAAAGACTGCAAAAAACTTCTCAAATTGATACCTGTAGAGAAAGTTATCAATAAAGAGTGAGTAGTGACAGCCGGCGACAGGTAGCTACTAGTCTTGTTGCTAACAAACATCAAGACACGAGGATGTCGACAGCATATTTGAAAGGAATTTCCAAGAAACTAAAGTCTGGGCTAAAAGCCGCAGACAAGCTAGCGAGCCGAAGCAGCTACACGAGACCAAAGACCATGGGATGCCTTGGTCAGCCTCCAAATTTGAGCCGAACCCGAAGCCTGTCGCGAGAAGTGCGCGGCTCAAGGACAACATGCAGTCTGGTGTTTCACGGACAGCCGACAAGGGAGCCATCGACCACAGCAGCAAGCCAGAAGTGGTGCCCTCTGCGAATACGGCGACGCGGTTGCGCCAGACGAGGAATCTACTATCCACGACTACCGCTCCAGTGGCCACGGCTACCTCCGTCAGTCCCACACCAAAACGCTGGACGAGGCAAAATCCGGCTTGGCGAGAGTGTTGGGACAGGTCGCTCATGTATCCAGCGACGGGAAAGAACAGGACGACGGTGGACGACGAGGACATTCCCAGGCTAGACGAGGGCGAGTTCCTGAATGACAACCTCATCAGCTTCTACCTACGTTACTTGGAGATCAACCTCGAGAAGGAACAGCCGGGGCTTCGAGAAAAGGTCTATATATTCAGCACGTTTTTCTTCGAAAAGCTGAGATCGACACGTTCACATATCAACTACGACGGTGTCAAGACATGGACCGCCAAATTCGATCTCTTTTCGTACGACTACATCATCGTGCCGGTCAACGAGAACGCTCACTGGTATTTGGCAATCATCTGTAATGTGCCAAATGCCATAAACGGCATCCCGGGTCAGGGGGATGTCGAGGTGATTGAGCTACCGGAGGAGCCTGTCGCTTCATCTGTGACGAGCACATGCACGACGACAGTAACGGCGAAGCCGTCGGATGAAACAGCACTGAAGTCGAACCTCCAGCAACTCAGAATTATCATACTGGACTCTCTCGGCGCTCTGCATGGGCGCACCACCAAAGCCCTCAAAGACTATCTCGTCGAGGAGGCAAAGTACAAGAAGAACATCGACTTGGCTCTTCCGCTCAAGGGAATAAATGCCAAAGATATTCCGATGCAGAACAACTATTGCGACTGCGGTCTCTTCGTTCTGGGCTACGTGGAGGAATTCCTCAAGGATCCCGACGGTAATGCCCGCAAATTGCTTGAAAAGGAGAATCCCGGATGGGAGATGCAGCCCGGAAAACTCCGAACCAAAATCCGAGGATTGCTCTTCGAACTTCAAAAGGATCAAAAGGACCGTCTGATCAAGGAGAAGGCGACGAAGCAGAAATCATCGTCGGGCACAAAAGCCTCAAAGGGGAATAAGCAGCTCGCCACCGACTCAGCAGCGGCTTCTGCCTCTTCACATGTCGACACGTCTTCCCATACGGAAACAGGAATCGGGCCAGGCGTCCAGCAGACTACTTTGACGCTGATGCAGAGAAGCGGTTCAGAAAGCTTGCCATTCGCGGCGGCTGACGACCCGGCCCCGAAGGACAAGGTCGCCGGCGTCGAGGCATTGAGCGATTCCGGCAACAGCACAAACACTGAGAAGGCTTCTCACCGCACGCCGCGGACGTCTCCTGGCGGTCTGCCCCAGAAAGAAGGGGCCGATGTGGCTGCAACTTCATCAGTCGACACGGACGCTGTTCGGGGCAAGGAACGCTCTACGCTACATCAGCAGCCACCGTTTGTTCGTCCCCTCTCAAGCTCCTCGCCGACGACGGTCCGCAGCGATGACGCTGTGAGGTTAGTACCAGCAGTCGAGACGATCAGTGACGTTACGTCTCCCCGGCGCAAAGTGGAGGGGAGCAAGGTCACGCTGTCTGTGCCTGCGGTGCGCGCACTGCGGCGTCGCGCAGCAGAAGCGCATTCGTCGACTGGATCACGGGCCGGCTACGGTGGTATCGATCGCACCGTGGACCTGATGGACCTGACATGACCAATCTCGTCATGATGTGTACGGAGGTATCATACTCGATCAGCGCATCTCCAGTGACTTGTTCGGAGATGGATCGTTTCCCCTTGGATCCTTTATTTCTTTCTGGCTTTCTCCCTTATCGCCAGTTCCTTGCTCACTCTAGTCTTACATGAGCTTCCAGGTAACGTAGCAAAGGATCACTACCTATCTTTCTGAATGTATGCATAGGACGCGAAGTTTTAGTAGCGTGATAGACGCCTGATGCCATCGGAGTCGGGGGGAGAAGGGGTTTGCTAGCATGAATGGCGTCCAGTCTGGCAGGGGAAAGGGGGGGAGCAGCCACGAGTCTAAGTTCCTAACAGTCATAGATCAAAACGTCGTTCATAGCCCGGTAGAGTTCATCTCTGGCATTCGGCCTCTCACCCTCCTTTTTTTTCCATTTAATGTGACGTGAGCTCAGCTATGTCCTTGTCTCGTCCTCCTCTTCCTCCGCGTCTTCACACACCCCGTTTGCCGACGCGGCAGGGGCTCTAGGCACCTCGAAGATGACGCCGCCGTTGCGGGCGCCCCTGTGAACGGTCCATCGCCCGAGGCGGTGCTCGCGGGCGACGGCGGCGACGACGCATAGGCCATCGCAGCCGCGGTCGCCGCGCTCGAAGACGGCTATGTCGTTAACAATGCCTGGGATGGGGCGGCTTTGGTCGTCGGTTTTGTTCTTGTCGTCGTCGTGGCCGCCCAGCACGGCAAAGGGTTCAATCTTCCTCTTGTCGTCGGTCAACTTCCAGACGCGGATGTGGCCGTCCCAGCTTCCGCTGAGGATCACGTCGGAGTAGGGTATTGTTCTCAGGGCGGTGATGCAGCGGGGCGTTGGGGCGGGGATCGCGTTCGGACCGGGGACCTTCTCGGCTGAGGCCAAGTCGGGGTCGAGGGGGGGGTCGATGCCGTGGGCGATGGGTTCGATGTAGACGGGTTTTTTCTTCTGGACGCTCCAAAGGGAGATGGCGCCGTTGTCGCTGCCTGTGACGAAGAGGTCGTCGTCGATCATGGCGATGCGATCCATGCTACCCTCGTGTAGGAGGGAGCGGGGGTCGATGCCGGGTGGGGGAGGTCTCTTGTCTACGGCGCCGCCGCGGAAGACGAGCTGAGTCTCCTCGATGACCTTCCACAGGCGGGCGGTGCGGTCGCGGGCGCCGACGCTGACGCAGCGTTCTTGGGCGAGGGCGTCGACGTCGACGACTTGATCTTGGTGGCCGAAGAGAGTCTCGACGTAGGCTAGCTCATCCAGGCTCCAGACCTTGACGGTACGGTCCTTGGAGGAGGAATAGAGCTGATTTGTGCCGCGGCGGAAGGCTAGGCCGGTGATGGCGTCGCGATGATGGGTCATGACCTTGATTGGCTTGAGCGTGGCGGCGTCGTAGACGATGAGCCTGCGATCCTCGCCGCCGGTGACGACGTACTTGCCGTCCGAAGAGGCGGCCACGGCCAATATGCGACCCACGTGTCTCTGGTAGGACTTGTCCTTGTCCTTGGCTGCATTACCACGGATCCATGTGACGAGCTCGGGTCTTTTCCTCGCCGGGGCCGGTGATTTCTTGGGTTTGCGCTTGGTGGTCTGCGGGTATTGATCTCGGGGCAAGTCCTGGGCTCTCCACTTATGGAGGAAGAGATCCTTGGAGGTGGTGTAGATGTAAGGAGCGCATACTGCGACGGACGTGATGGCGTTGGTGTTACTGCGGAAGAAGGTCTGCGATGACTTGTCAAAGGCGAGGTCCGAGGCCAGTCGACGGTAAAGTCTGCCCTTGGTCTCGGCCACATCTTCTTGTAGTCGTTCGGCTATTAGGTCCCGATCTATTTCGGCTGCGTCGAAGCCGGTATCGTCGACGTCTTGCTTGACGTTTTCCAGGTAACGTTCGGCCAACCGCAATCTCTTCTCGGCAGCCGTTTCGGCGTCGTCGTCGTCGTCGTCGTCGTCGTCATCTGATCTCTCGCTTGCAGAAATATCGCCATCTTTCGCATTTTCCTCTGAGGAAGAATCGTCCAAATCCGGATCTGACTCGGACTCGGGATGCTGCCTCTTCTTATTGCTGTTCTTGTTCCTCTCCTGTTGTTGGACTCGCTTTGCAGGCGGCCTGATCGTTGGTTTTCTCGACGCTTTGAAGGAGGCAACTTTCTTCTTCGGTCCATCTGGTAATGAAGGTCGTTTCCGCTTCTTCTGAGAGCCAGGGACTGTGAAGAAGGACGACATGGTGGCTCGTCAAAGCCAAACAATGCCTTCCTTAGAGGCGATACTTTGGATCGCTATCAGTGGTTGAGGAAAGAAAAAAAAAAGGTAGCGACGGATTAAAGTCGGCGCGTGCCTCCCCAGCGGCCAGACCCGGGAAATAGTGGCTCCGTGACGTACAGCAATCTGGAGCCTAGAGCTACCACAGCTCTCGTCACCTTGCCCTGCTAGTATATCCTCAAGGCACGCAGCCTCTCCCTTTGTCTTCCCCGACTACAGCACGATCCGAAAGTCGCGAAAATGTAAGTTCTCAAAAGCTTCCTTACTGCACTAGACGACGAACTAATTGCCCACTCTTCCAGGGAGGTGCTACTGGGTATCACGGGTAAGGACTTCACCCTCATCGCAGCCTCCAAGGCGGCAATGCGAGGCGCCACGATCCTTAAAGCCTCGGACGACAAGACACGGGCTCTCAATAAACACACGCTTCTGGCTTTTTCTGGCGAGGCCGGGGACACAGGTAAGACGGCGCGGGTTTGAAGATACAAAAGAGGATAGATGGATGGGTCTGACGAGGTGACGGGCAGTGCAATTCGCCGAATATATCCAACGGAACGCTCAGCTTTACTCGATGCGCAACGAGACGGAGCTCTCGCCTTCGGGTCTGACGCATTTTGTGCGGGGACAGCTGGCATCGAGCTTGCGGTCGAGACGCCCTTACTACGTTAACCTCCTGATTGGCGGCGTTGACCCCATTTCGGGCAAGCCGTCGCTCTACTGGCTCGACTATCTGGCGTCGTTGGCCGAGCTTCCTTACGCTGCTCACGGTTATGCCCAGTGCGTGTTTTCTCTTTCTTTTACCCTACGATGAAGTTCGACTGATGTTTCTCGTGATCAGATACTACTGTCTGTCTATTCTCGACAAGCACCATCATCCGGACATTACTCTTCCGCAAGGATTAAAAATCTTAAATATGTGTGTTGATGAGCTGAAGAGACGGATGCCTGTCGACTTCAAGGGCATGGTGGTCAAGGCGATCAAGGTGGATGGCATTGTGGATATAGAGTTTGACGACGACCGAGTGGTGAAGAGCGCCTGAGGTGTCTTCGCCGTGGACTGGCTTTCACGGACAGCATCGTCGGACTTGGGAACATGTTCAGTTGTTTGGCGTCGGGGCAACTCGGATGACGTTAAGATTTCATCATGGGTTGTAATTAACCTACTTACCTAACCTCCATACTGGTTGCCAACATCAGACTCTTTGCCCGCTCTGCCTAGCTGCGGCTCGCGGATCTGAACTGGGTCTCTTTGTATGTATGATTCGGCTTGTGGATGTTGAATAGCGGCAGCTGTTTACCTTTTGTCGAGGGTTATTAAGGGTCGACAGCTTCGATTCGCAGGGCTGTTACCCTGCAGTAAGGACGACGTCAGTGAGAGAGTTCCAAAGCGATGGAGTTGAGGTTTAAGGGTTGAGACATTGCAGTTGAGCTGACCTCTAGATCGCCATGCTGTAATACATCAACTCAACCGTATCCAAGAGCCATGTTATCATTCGGTATCTCGGCCCCAAGAACAAGCACTTACACATGAAGCGCTGCATATTTCGTCGTGCGAAGTCGGAAGCAGTGCCCCGACTTTGAAAGTCGACAACGGATTATCCGTCTTACCATTCATTGCCCCGAAGAGTTGTTTCTGAAGTTTCCGTACATGTTACATGCACATATTCCATACATGCATCGTACGGTACAGTGTGTGAGTGACGCGCGCAGGGACCGGGGGACGGGCGTGAACGTTACGGATACATACATATCTACACTTGTACGGAGTAAAGATGCGTGTAGACTATCCTTTCCTTTTTTCCTGCCTCATTTTCTTTTCAACATCCCTCGCAGCTACGGCGGGCCTCAAAGTTATAACAGAACTGAATGCTCTGCAGGGAAGGCCAGACACCTTCATCGGCCGCTTCTTATAAGCGGACAGAGATAGGTTTATGTATGTATCCGCACATGCAAATTACTAGCCTGCAACCGAAACGCATGTCTGAGCAATTTTCTTTCTCTGGCGAGGTCCGTTCATAGCGTCGGCGTACTGTGTCTGTGTTTCCTTTCCTTCCTTGCAGTCAACATGGCCACCGACCTATCATTGGTAGTCAGTCGGTGTCGGGGTTTCGAGAATGCCCCGGGCTCCAGTGTGTAAGATGCGCCCTCGCCCCGAAAGTCAAACACCTTTACCTGTGTATGTATGCATGTACAAGAGTGGCCTTCAGCTGGCCTCTCTTGTTTTTGAGTTGCCTCACGAGACACCTTATTTTCGCCGCTTACATCGGGCTTCTTACCCTTAACTTACTTGCGGCTTCGGACAGCACTGTGCGGTGACGTTTGGAAGGGCGAAACGGAGGTCACTGGGCAACAGAGAAAGGCCACCGCTCCTCGACTGCGGCGGAAAAAGTACCTGACAAATACCCTGCTGCTAGGTATGTATGTACATATGTACTCGGGCATCAGCAGGCGTGGGGGCCCCCAGTTAGGTCGAGGAGCCCCCAAGACGCGTCTCATGTGCCTGCATGTCGACTGTAGTATGTACGGATATGGACGTCAACGTGTATGAAGGTATGTGCCAGTAGTAAGCCATCCTGTCGTCGGCGTTTCCTCTGAGAGGTCGGCACAGTGTCAGTCAGGACGAAAGTCCGTTCAGCGATTTGGGGGGATGGGGGGGGGCCGCAGTCGGAGGAGGCCGCAAGAGAAATTAAGAGCGCGTGTACCGGTACTCTATCTTGGTTGCCTCACCGATGCTGGAAAGCGTGGGAACGAACCCTTCAGAGAGTACCTCTACAAAGCCGCCACACTTCTCACAGCGGGCTTGCCCCTTCTAGCGCGCATCCACTGTGAGAATTAGCAGGAAGGTGCCGAAGGGGAAAAGAAAATGAGAGAGAAAAAAATCTTCCGCCTGCACTAGCCTCACTCAGCCACTTCCCTGCTCTATCTTCCGCCTCGCCAAGCTGCATTCATCCCTCTTTTTTTTTTCTCTTCCTCTTTCTCCCCCTTCCTGTTTTTTCTTCCTACGGCTTCGTTTCGCCACCTCTCCTCCTCCTCCTCCTCCTCCTCCTCCCCCCCCTTGCACAAATCCCTCTTCACCTCCCTCCCCCAAAGCATCGTCCTCTGAAGACGAATTTTCGTCTTTTCCTTGATCTCTTTCCTTTGAAGATTCTGCGTGGTTTCTTCGAGGGAGTCAAAGATACACCTTTGGTGTTCTAATTTTTTTTTCTTCGTGAGATTTGCTCGCGAGCCCTCAGTTTTTTTTTCTTCGCCCCTTCTTTCGTTTGCGACTTGGTCTTCTGTCTCTATCGTGCGGACGGTGGACTCTTGCCATCATCTTTCGTCATAAGAGGGTGTCTATTTTTTCAACGGCAATCGACTTTTCTACACAAGGCTGTCTGCCTTGAAATCTCGCGACTGTTTTCCATTGGTCAGCAACCAAAACTCGCATTTGAAAATCTTCATCTTGCAACATGACGGATCAACTCAACATGAGCGGCCTCTCCCTGGGCCCTGATTCTGGCGGCCAACCGCCTCGTCGATCCTATATACCGCCTCATATGCGAAACCGTCCTTCTGGACCTCCTCCTCCTCCCGCCGCTATGAACGGCGGCATGAATGGCGCGCCTCCCAACGGCAACCCTGTCATGAACGGGCTTGGTAATAGTGCCTGGGCCAAGTAAGATCTCCCTTCTATTTGTCCGCTGCTCACATGCTCACATCCTGTTTTTGCAGCCCGGGCTTCGCTGCTCCTCCTGCTCAAGGCAACTGGTCCAACGGTCCGGATGCCCCGCCTGCTTTCCAGAATAACCGTCGTGGCGGCTGGGGTAACCGAAGTGGCTACTCTGGAGGTGGCTATGAGGGTCACGGCGGCGGTGGAGGTGGCGGAGGCGGCAGCTACGCTGCTCGCGGCTCCGGCGACGGTCAGTGGCGGGATGGAAAGCACGTTCCCGGCCCGTCGAACCCGCGACTTGAGCGTGACCTCTTTGGTACCATTGACGACCCGTCCAAACAGCACACGGGCATCAACTTTGAAAAGTATGATGACATCCCTGTCGAGGCCTCTGGGCATGATGTCCCGGAACCTGTTCACCAGTTTACCAATCCTCCCCTGGACGAACATCTCTGCGCCAACATCGAGCTTGCTCACTACAAGGTCCCGACCCCCGTCCAGAAGTACTCGATCCCCATCGTCATGGGAGGTCGCGACCTCATGGCCTGCGCCCAGACGGGCTCTGGCAAGACGGGCGGTTTTCTCTTCCCGATCCTGTCTCAGGCCTTCATCAATGGTCCTAGCCCGGCTCCGGCCAATGCCGGCAGCCAGTTCGGGCGCCAGCGCAAGGCTTACCCGACGTCTCTGATTCTTGCGCCCACTCGAGAGCTCGTTTCTCAGATTTACGACGAGTCCCGCAAGTTCGCGTATCGTTCTTGGGTTCGCCCGTGCGTCGTTTACGGAGGCGCCGACATTGGATCTCAGCTTCGTCAGATTGAGCGCGGCTGCGACTTGCTTGTTGCGACGCCCGGCAGATTGGTGGACCTCATAGAGCGAGGCCGCATCTCCCTCGCCAACATCAAGTACCTCGTCCTTGACGAGGCCGACCGCATGCTCGACATGGGTTTCGAGCCCCAGATCCGTCGCATCGTCATGTGCGAGGATATGCCATCTGTTGCTAACCGCCAGACGCTCATGTTCTCGGCCACGTTTCCCCGCGACATTCAGATGCTGGCCAGGGATTTCCTCAAAGACTACGTCTTTCTCTCTGTTGGACGAGTTGGGTCCACCTCGGAAAACATCACCCAGAAAGTCGAGTTCGTCGAGGATGTTGACAAGCGTTCCGTTCTCCTTGATATTCTGCATACCCACGCCGGCGGTCTGACTCTCATTTTCGTCGAGACGAAGCGCATGGCCGACTCCTTGTCCGACTTCCTCATCAATCAGAATTTTCCCGCCACGTCTATTCATGGCGATCGTACCCAGCGCGAGCGAGAGCGCGCTCTCGAGTTCTTCCGCAACGGACGCTGTCCCATTATGGTCGCCACGGCCGTTGCCGCCCGAGGCTTGGACATTCCGAATGTGACTCACGTCATCAACTACGACTTGCCGACGGATATCGACGACTACGTTCACCGAATTGGTCGTACAGGCCGTGCCGGAAATACTGGTCTGGCGACTGCCTTTTTTAACCGCGGAAATCGTGGTGTCGTTCGCGAACTCATGGACCTGCTTAAGGAGGCAAACCAGGAGATTCCCGCCTTTCTCGAGGCTATCGCCCGTGAGTCATCCTTTGGTGGCGGTGGTGGCGGTCGCGGCGGCCGACCTCGCGGCGGCGGTGGCCGTGGTGGTGGCAACCGCGATTTCCGCAAGTACGGCGGTGGCGGCGGTGGCGGCTTCGGTGGGGCGCCTCATGGCGGCGGCTACGGCGGCGGTGGCTTTGGCGGTCCACAGGGAGGTTCCGGCGGCTACGGCGGCGGCGGCGGCGGAGGCTACGGTGGAGGTGGTGGTGGCGCCTACGGCGGCGGTGGATACGGCAACCCGGGAGGTCCCGCCTCGTCGTGGTGGTAATTCCCACTCACGAGCAATTCCGCGCCCGTCGGTAACGATCTAATCTGAGCAAGAGCCGACGACTTCTGGGTGCCCCGGATGCGAATCCTTTTTCCCCGTTGCATTTCTCGCTTTTCGGAAGTTTTTCTTTCCTGTTTTGTCGTCTTTTTATCTCTTTTCTTTTTGACTGCTTTTATTCCAACGACACGGCGGCGATCATGGCCTGCGAACACGGACGAAACCCACGCTTCGCCACAGGCAGCATCGGTCTACGAGGCATTTGACGACGCATCCGATAGATTGCATTTTCATTTGATTTCGACTCTCCTCGATTGATACCCTTAGACCGAGAGACGTGGGGAACTCGACACGGTGATGTCTCACCGGTTCGGATCTGTTAGATCTGGGCAAGGAAAAAAGTTCTTCTCATGTGTCTGCCGTCTAACTTGAGGATCCTTAGATCCTCCCCCAGGGCATTTTTCTCGCTTCCACGATAGAGGGTCGTTGTCGCCGTGCAGATATATAGACAAAAGTGGATTTTCTCGGTTCTCTGGTCGGAAAAGAACGCGCAGCAGGCTCTTCATCGGGTAGAGTCGGATGAGAGCGGAGGAAAGATGGTCGCAGGATCGGCTTTTCCCATTTGATTCTGAGCATGGCCAAGGCCGCTCGATACAGGTTATGGATTTTGAGTGGACGGCCGTGTCCAAAGAGCTCTCGCTCTTGGAGGCTGTAATGCGCAGGACCGAAGGGGGGGAAAGGTGGTGTTCTTCACCGATTTACATATGCCTCTCGAACCCCGATGGTCTGTCTCGGGAGTCAGGGGATAGGATGGATGGGATGAGGGTTCGCGATGGCGGCGCGCCGTCTGCCCCCGTGATCCAGGACAGGTAGATAGGGATCCAGAGCGGACTGAGAAGTTCCAGCCTAAAAAAAGATAGTTGATTTTTTATTAGTATATGTGCGCGTAGTTACACCGTCAGGGGTGTCACAGATCGAATTCGACAGTAACGTGAGAAAGAGAGAGATAGAGAGAGAGAGAGACAATGAGATTGATGACTGATGGAGGTGAGGTGGCTGGGAGGAATTACCTCGGCTAATCGAACCAAGAACCATGCATGCAACGCTCCTGTTGGCAACCCTCACCGACGGAGACACACGACGAACGGATACGGACAGATCTTCAGACATGGGCATCTTGGACAGCATCGACAGCGGGCTAGCCTGGCTTTTTGGACAGTGGAATGGCTACTCGACCGGGCTGATGACGGCGCTGGTGCTTGTGGTCAGCTACCGCATCATGACGTCTCGCGAGCCGGACGTGCACCCGCTGTTACTGGCTCGGCAATCGGTTGCGTCGGCGGTGCGCCATGAGGGCGAGAGCGCCGTCTACCGCAGTCAGGCGGCGCCGCACGGCTTGCCACTGAGCAGCGGGCTCAACGTCAAGGAAGCCGGGGCGCCGCGCTGGAGCCGAGGCCGGGACGGACACCTCGGAGACGTCTGGCGTAAGGCCGCTTCCGGCGGAGACGACGGCGCCAAGGGCCGCATCTTGACCGTCATGGGCTCCGAAAAGGTGGTTGAGCACGGACTGGGTGAGAGCCGATTGCTAGTGCGACTCGGGAGCTGGTTGCGGGGGGGGGAGAGGGGGCAATGAGCTGACTTGCACTCAACACCAGAGGACGTGACGAGGCAGATCAACATCATCGGCCGACACATCGCAGACCATGGCGGCATCAAGGTGGCTATCTACCTGCCCAACTCAGTCGAGTTGCTGGCGGCTCTACTGGCTTGCAGCTTCTACCCCAATCTGACGGCTGTTTTGATGCCCTTTAACGTGTCGGAAGACGAGCTCATCTCTATGCTGAGACGCTCGGCTGTCGACACGCTCGTGGCCGCGCCAGGCACTTTCTCTATCGCCACCGTGATCCAAGCCTATCCTTCGCTGAGGCAGCTCGTCTGGGTCGTGGACGAGGGCAACAGCCATATGGACTGGAGCGACGGCATCAACGGCAGCGTCAACGTGGCGACGTGGCAGAGTCTGGCCAAGGAAGGCTCGGATGGCGGTGAGGTTTTGGCTTTGAGCAACGACCACAGTCCTCAGGACGTGGTGATGTTTTGGCAGGGAGAAATGGTGCGCTTCACGCAGGCCAATCTCGTCTCGGGCATCGCTGGCCAGCTGGCGGCCGTCCCCGCCAGGGACAGGATGGGGCCGTGGGATCTGTTCCTGCCAGTCGATTCGTTGACCAACATCTACACCTTGGTCCTCACTATGGCGGCCCTCTATTCGAATGCGTCGCTGGCTCTGAACTCGGTGGCCGGCCCAGGGGCGGACCTGATGCTTGCGACGAAGGGCATCGCGCCGACGGTGGTGGTGGTGGGCCCGGAGACGCTGCTCGGCCTGCACAAGGAGTCGGTCGTCAGGGTGGGTTCGGGGCTGGGAAAGCTTTCGCACGCCATGTCGACTCGCACGCTGGCGGGTCAGGGCGTCTTCGCTCCCGGCAACGTGCTGTCCGTCTTCTCGCCGCGGCCAGCCATCGGCACGACACCAGGCAAGCTCAGGCTCATCTATGCGGCAGACAGAATCGGGACCAGGATGCCGCGGCTCTCGCCTGCGATGCTGTCGGACCTGCGCATCGTGACGGGGGCGCGGGTGGTGTATGCGCTCTCTGCCGCTCGAGTGGCGGGGGCCGTCTGTCAGACGTCGCTATTCGACTACAGGGTCGACGGCGGCAGCCATTTCGGGGCACCGCCGACGAGCGTCGAGATCTTTTTCCGGGACAAGGGCGACTACAAGACGACGGATTCTGTGGTTGAGGGAGAGGTGAGCAGCGTTTTCCTTCTCTCAAATTTCCCCCCTCTCTCTCATGGACAGATTCTGACGCCTTACAGATTGTGGCCCGCGGCCCTTGCGTGTCCGGAACCGAGGCCAGCACGGGTATCGTTGGCAGGATGCGGCCCGACCAGACGCTGTCGTGCATCTGAGGATCTGGTGGGACGCCATGTCTCAGGTGTAGTCGGACGGCGGGAAAAGGGGCCTCTTGGCGCTCAATGCGATGGGATGTCTGTAGGTATCTGCTGTCAGCTTTTTTTTTTGCACGAGTAAGTCGCAAGCAGGGTTGTTTTTCTTTTCTCCTTTGTTCCCCTTGTAGGACGGACGGTCATCTCTATCCATCTCTGCCTATATTGGGATACGTCCCCCTGTCTTGTCCGTGTCAACCGTCTTCCTTACCCTATTGACTATCTACTCCTTTATTTTGAATGTTTCACCGAAAGAAGCTTCGTCTACGATTTCATTCCTAAGGTTGTTTGAGAAGAGAAAAAACAATAAGCAAAGAAAAATAGGGGCAGACGGATAGAGAGAGAAATAGATTGCATCGATCGTCAAAAGCGCGCCATGGTTTGAGCCGCGCGAATCGGGGCGATGCGTCGCAAATTATCCAAGATACTCTTGTTGCCGACGCGGCGGCCGGAGTCGGAGCCCGGCTTGCGTCGGAGGTCTACTGCGGCGGCTCTTCCGGAGGTGCACCAGTTGCCGCCAAGGCCGTCGGCAACCGGAGACTTGGGCGGCAGCGACGGCGGCGCGTCAACGGGATGTATCGTCGTCGACGACTGTTCGGAACTGTGCGCGCGTTGCGCCGCCCTCGATTTCCCGCGCATCCTCGACTGGAAGGCCGGACAGCCGCGGGCATGGATCCCGCTGTCGCACGTCCTTCAGCCGCTGACGAAGACGGCGACCAAGACGGCGACGACGCTGATGACGACGACGATGACGACGACGACCAACTGTCCTTTCTGCCTCTTCTTTCGCGCCATGCTCGGACCGGATGCCGCTGCCGCTGGACTCGGCGGCAAGTTCACGCCCTACCTGCGGATGAGGCTGGCCTTTGAGAGGCTGGCTGGCTTGGGCGAGAAGCATGAGATTGCGCGGTGCGTCCTGGCTGAGGTGGTGACTCGCAATCGTGCCCTACCTCGGGGCTTCATCGTCAAGGCCGACGACGTCGACGAGACGAGACGGCTTCGTGGTCGCGTCGTGCCGCGTCTGCTGGACTTTTCCCTCCTCAAGGACTGGATGAACCATTGTCGTGGGGCGCATGCGGCGACGTGCGGTCGGCCGTCCGAGGGGTCGCTGGTATCGGGCTTGAGGCTTATTGACTGTGTTGAGAGGAAGATTGTTTGCGTTGATGGTCTCGATGACGGAGGCGATTGCGAATATGTCACGCTCAGCTATGTCTGGGGAGACCAGGCTGACAATAGCAAAGACGACAACAACAACGACAACGACGACGACATCTCCGTCGGATCCCCGTTACCTGACTCTATACCGGCAGTCTTCAACGACGCCATGACGCTGACGACGTCGCTGGAGATGCGCTACCTCTGGATCGACCGCTTCTGCCTCTCGCCCCTGACGGCCACCGAGCGATCAAGACAAACGGCCCTCATGGACGACATCCTCTCCGCCGCCTCCCTCACCATCATAGCCGCGTCGGGCTCGAGCAGATTCCAAGGCCTCTCCGGCGTCAGCGTACCGCGCGACGCCCAGCTCTCGCTCAAGACGGAGACGGGCCTCTACACCACGACGCTCCTGCGACCCGACCTCGACACGGCGGCTTCGTCCTGGGCCGGTCGCGCCTGGACGCTGCAGGAAGGGATCCTGGCTCGGAGGAGGCTCGTCCTCGGTCGTGGTCAGGCTTATTTCCAGTGTAGGGCTTTGCATTGCGTCGAGAGCGTCGCGCTGCCTTTGGAACTGGCTCCTGGAGTTGATCTCGGTCGCGTCTTTCCCAATCATGATGCTAGTAGGCTCTGTACGCACATCGGGGCCTTTATGGAGAGGAAGATTTCGAGAGCGGCTGATAGGTTGGATGCCTTTGCGGGCGTGTTGAGGTCTTGGTCTCGTGTTTCTCATCGGCCTATTCATCACTTACTCGGCCTACCTCTCTTCCACCCGGAATCATTCACCACCCCTGGAGTCGTCAGCCAGACGGACAGGTTAGCCGTTGCTCTCGGCTGGATGCCAGACCGGACAGCCTCTGTTGTCGGCGGGGGCGCAACGCCATCCTCCTCGTGCCTTCTCCTGCCCGACGCCTTGAAGGCTTTCCCCTCTTGGACTTGGCTATCCTGGTCGATGGGCGGACTTGGTGGAGGGAGGGGATTCAATTTCAGCCTTGTGGTTGGTGGTCTCGTTCAGGATGGCGTCTGTGCTCCGCCTGGGATGGAGATGTCGATTGGCTTCGTGTCGGGAGCGGTTCAGTCCTGGGAGATTGACGGGGATGCCATCATTCGCAAGACGGATGCTATTTCCTTCCTACGGCTTTACACTTTCTGCACCGACCTCTGTCTTCGCGCCTCTTCTTCTTCTTCTTCTTCTTCTTCTTCTTCTTCTTCAACATCATCGGCGCCATCACTTTCTCCCTCCTCCTCCTCCGCCGAAGACTGGATTCTCGAAGCACCGGATTTACCACCCCACGCCCGTCTCGCCGTCCAGCTTTGGGCAAAGTCCACCATGCCACCGCCTTCATCGTCGAAGAAGAAGAGAAGCCATCGTCTAGTCCTCGTCCTCATCTCCGGTCGAGGCTGGCGCCAAGGACAGGGGCAGGATCAGGGGGGAGCCGCGACCGCCCTCGTCTGCCGCCATGACGGTTGGGATCCTACTCGGCGTCTGGTCAGGCTCGGTGCCGTGTCCTTTGGCCATCTTGGTCTTCAGACTGGGACTGGTGATGATGGCTTGGCTTGGGCTTGGTTGAGGGGTGTGGGTGGCGAGAGGGAGCATCTTCGTTTGCATATGAGGGAGGTTGATCTTTATTGAAGGGGCGTCATCAAAGGAAAGAGCGAGTTTGATGTTTTCTATTCCTGTTTAAGGTTTTGTATCTGGGTTTTCTACCTTCTCGCGATGCGTCGAGCGAGACTTTTATCATATCATCAGGTACTAGGAAAAGGGGGGGTTAAGCCTCTCCTCGGCACAGAGACAAGAGAACAGAGAACAGAGACAGAGAGGGGGGGAGAGGGGGAGAGAGAGAGAGAGAGAAGACACCAATAATCAAGTGAAATCTCCCAAAACAGCCCTCGCCGATAAATACTCATGCACCCAGTCGGCGATCCGACTGCCCACGTCGCCAACCAGCGCGTCGTAATGCGCGGCCGAGGCCACAAACAGTCCGCAGTGAGCACCAACCTCATCGACACCTTCTAGATAGACGTCTATCCATGTCGGGTCCCCATCACCGTCGAAAGAGGAAGACGAGGAAGAAGAAGCCAGCCTGCGCGGCAGAGCGCAAAACTTGCGCGAACCGCGTGGCGGCGTCGTCACATCGCCCGAGTCAGCCTCCCGCCGCTGTGACTCTTCCTTCTTCCTCTTCTCCTTCTTCTTCTTCTCTGCCTTCTTCTTCTTCTCTGCCTCTCGGGCCGCTTCCTTTTCTCGGCGCTGCGTCTCCTTTTGCGCCTCGCGCTGCTGCTTTTCGGCCTCGTGCTTGGCTTTCTTGCGTCGCTGCTCGAGCAGCTTGTCGCGTCGGCGGATGGCCTTGGCGCGGTCTTTGATGGCATCTTCGTAGGACTTTTGGACGCGCTTGGCGTCCTTTTCCGCCTTTTTGCGCGCCGCGCCCTCGGCAAATTGCTGGAGATCTGCCGGTTCCGGCATTATCGGCTCGTCCGGGACGGGGGTGAGATCTGCGTCGTCGGGCTCGTCTAAGCCGTCGCCCTCGTCTCCCGACCCGGCCGCACTCGACTCTGCGCTCTTCGTCGAGGAAGAGGGCGGAGGCGTGGTCGGTACGACGGCCGCCGCTGGTTCTGCGTCCCGTGGCGCCGTGCTTTCTCGACTTGGCTGCTGCTCCTCGGCGGTATCGTCTTGCTCGTCGTCCTCGTCCAGTGTAGCACCCACGCCATGTGTGACGTCATCAGCGTTTTCAGATACGTCTGAGAGGCCGGTATCAGCCTCAGGATCATATTTCGGCGTCTTGGGCCGGCCAGAGCAGAGAGTGTAATAGTTGACGAAGCGGACCCTTGCGGAACCCCCGCATACCTCGTCGACGTCTTCGAGAGCGCGCAGCCTGTCGTATCTGGATACCAGACCGGGATAGTCAGCCAAACAGCCACCGAACTCGAGATGAGAGGCAATGTGGTTGCGAAGAGCGTTGAAGAAACCGTCGGATCTGTGCTTGGAGGTGAAGTGCATGACACGGTTCAGGAACGGCTGCTCCTTCAGGGGCTCATCATTCCAGTAGGGAGGGTCATAGCACGGGTCTGTCTCGGGCGGGGCCGGAGGTGGCTCGGCCTCGCCGCCGTCGGCATTCTCGGCCGGGTGAAAGAGACTGGAGATGCCGGCGGCGACGATGCGCGGGTGAAGACC
The DNA here is from genome assembly GCA_003339415.1 of Ophiocordyceps camponoti-saundersi (nom. inval.). Lineage (NCBI taxonomy): Eukaryota > Fungi > Ascomycota > Sordariomycetes > Hypocreales > Ophiocordycipitaceae > Ophiocordyceps > Ophiocordyceps camponoti-saundersi. The sequence goes on from PDHQ01000003.1 coordinate 113,039, forward strand.
CAAAAAGGGTGAGTCGAGAGACAGGGTGCCGAGGATACGGTGCTTGAACGCGTCTTTGTACCGGCCGGGCTTGTGCGGGTCAACGCGCTTGTCGGCCGTCGGCGTGGACGAGACGGACGCACCATGAGAGCGACCTCGGCGGCGAGTAAGCCGCCCATGGAATGGCCGACCAAGACGACATCTGTATCTGGCGACTCATGCGGCTCGAGCCAGGCACTCAGCTTATCACGGGCAACGTCAATTGCTCTATACGTCTTGTAGCGCGGATATATCTTGGTGTGAACGACATGCGAGTCGGCAAGAAGGCGCCGCAACAAGGCATGTACGTGGGCGGGAAAGGAGCGAAAGGACTGGGCGTTGCCGTAAAACCCGTGGATGTAGACGAGGAGCAGTACCCGACGGGGCGGGCCGTCGTAGGGCGCATCGTCAGGGACCAGAGACTGGGTTGAGCGGGATCGGGGATCGGAGCCGGCCGGAGTTGGGAGGAGATGGTCGGAGGAGGAGCGGGGAGGGTGCGGAGCTAGTGACGGGGGTGCGGCCATGACGCGCGCGCGAGCGAGTGAGTGCTTACATACGTTGATGTGTGTGAGAGATGGAGAGAGTAAGAGTGAGTGAGAGTGACAGAGAGTGGGGGAGAGACTCGAGTAAGACAGAGAGGCTTTGGAATCTGGTGACTGTGAGGTTTGAAGAGGAATGTTTGTTTGTTGGGACGGCGAGATAAGATGGGTAGGAAGCTGTTTAGTAAGCTGAGGCTGAGTGTGGCTTTGAGTGTGGGTGTGATCATGTGATGTGATGTGTGATGAGTGTCACACTCGTAACACTCCCTTTTGCATTTTGTTTGGTTTGGCCTGCTGAACAGCTCGAGCTGCATGATCCTAGATAGGGATACAGCATCTGGTCTCCATGTGTTCGTTGTTTGTCCTTGATTCTTTATGCAATGCATCATTTGTGCATGTGTATGTACATATATACATACATATGTATGTATGTATGTACCTATGTATGTAAATCGACGACAAAGAGCCGGACTTATGTAAAGAATGGCCTCTCATTCCTCCTCGTACCACATCCCAATCATGTTCACATCCCAATCATGTTGATGATCATCTATGAGTATGTACATATGTATGTACATATGTACTCCTATTACTCCGTTCAAGATACGGACGGTTACAAGCAAACCGCCTCGGCGGCTAAGCAAGGAATGAGCCAAGCCATGGAAAGCCAACAAGCTCTTCTTCTTCTTCGCTCTGTTTCTTCTTGTTTTTCTTTCCATCCTGCCTGCTCGTCTTTTGTTAGAACAGGCCCCGTAAAAACGCGTGAGGACAGCTCTGTCTCCCCGCTGATTGGCTTACTGAACCCACCCCCGCCTGAACGCCCCCCCACCAGCCGAAATTATGTAGGCACTAATTTCCTTTCTTCTGCCATTGCTTCTTCCTTCTTCTTCTTCTTCCTCTTCTTCCTCTCCTCCTGCTCCTCCTCCTTCTCCTCTTCTTCTTCAGCCTCACGTACATACACATAACTCGTTCTCCTCCATCAACTCCCTTCAATCATCATCGACAATCGCCATGACGGCTACCCACCTTCGTTTTCCAGCTGACCGTGGCTGAATCGTCATCCGAGAAATATTTACCGTCGGCCTTCAAAGAAACCAAACTCCGCCGTCACGATGACGACGACGCGCGAAAAATAGAAAGATTCCACCCCCGTCAGCCCCCAAAAAATCCCGCTGCGCCTCAATCGACTGAGGCGCTTTCGATCTTTACTGCACATTTACCCTTGTTTTTTTTTGTTTTGTCTGTACGAATACCTTGGCTCAACAGCCATGGACGACCAGCAGCAGCCTTCGCTCACTGGCCGCGCCAAATCACTGCACTTTCTGCACCGTCATCATCATGACAGCTCCCGCCGACGCGATACTACTCATGACAGCTTTCATCACCCTTCGCCCGATCATTTCATCGACTCCCAAGAATCCAACTACGATTCCTCGACTGTCCCTCTTCAGCTTCGCACCGTCTCCGACCTGTTAAGCGAGCAAGACACGGAGCAAGCCCCTTTCGCTGCTGCCGCTGCCGCCGCCGACGAGGTAGACCCCCACGCCGTCGCCGTCACATCTGCCTTTACTCCGGCCCCCAGCAACGCCTACAACGTTCCCGCAACGAGTGGGAATCCTGTAGGGCCTGCCACGTCGTCCTACACACCTACTACCGTCACACCTTCGACCCAACTTCTAGCTGAGATCAAGCCGACGACGTCTTGGTTCTCAACTGCCACTCCTTCACCTCCCACGCCTACAAATGTCATTTTGAGCGATCTACGTAATGGAACTAATGGTGTGTATCCAAGCCATCAGTACGCGGCTGGAACTGACCCTTGTCGCCAGCTATGCCTAATATAACTTCGTCGCTCGTTGCATCTTCCTCTTCTTCTCTATCTTCCACTGCCTCATCTCTCTTCAATTCTACGGCGCTGCCGTCGATTTTAAATACTTCGTCGTCTACGAGCTCTTCTTCCGGCACGTCTATCCTCTCCAAAACGACGTCTCTGACATGGACCTCGACCGTAACGCAAGCATCGTCAACGATACGCCATCTCACGACAACAGCCGACTTCGATAGCGAGGTCACGGAATATCCAGACTCAGAAAGCACTCTTCTTGATAACGAACCTACTTTTGAGTCGTCTTCATTTTATTCGTCTTCAACCCAGACAAACTCCGATGGAGTCGCCGCCGTTGCTTTTCCAACCGGAGGTATTTCACCAAACACTGGCACGGGAGCCGAGACGAAAGCTGCGGCGCCCCCGGAAGCGTTGCCTCCCAAGGAACGCGCCATTGTTGTTGGCGTCGTGACGAGCGTGGCAGGCGTCGCCTTCCTCATCCTGCTAGCCATGCTGGCTGTCAAATACCACAAAAAGCGCAAGGACATCAGCCGCAGCCTACTTGGGGCTGGTCATCTAGGCTCCACGGTCCCCAGGACCATCGCGGGCGGGGGAGAGTCGATGGCAACGGTGGAGAGGCCGGTGACGCCTGCTCCCGTTAGCGCACTCGTGCGCGGCGGCGGAGACGCGCCGGCAGACGGAGCTGAGCATCGGGGTTTCTATCGCGTGGCCGGCCGAAAGCTGCCGCCGGTGCTGATGACGGGCGGCGACGGCTACTCGGATCCGCGGGGAACCATGATGAGTGATGATTATGGCCAAAGCTCCCACACGCTGGAATCGGCAGGCAGCAGCCGTCCACGTCCGCTGGCTCTGGGTGCGCCGATGCGGCCCGTTAGTGGCATTCCCATCATGCGTTCTGGACCGGCCCGCACGCCAGTCACGCAGAATCCGTTTGTCGACCCTCCATCTTCACCCGGGGAGCAAGATGGCGCCCGGGATCGCTCGAGGTTCCATGAGAGGATATAAGCGTTTGGATCTGTCGATAGCAGTTATTGCACCGACGGGCGTTCAGCCAGTGGTTGAATACAAAGCAGGCTTTGCCTACCTTTTTTTTTCCGTGACGAAAAGATGTCGATTTGATGTGAAGAAGGGGTTAGGCAGCAGGGTTGTAGGGTAGGTCTGATGTTTCCAATTGGAAATTCCCCTCCGCATGAATGAACACCTTGAGGCAACACTCTGCTGAGACGGGGTTGAAACTGGTTTGAAACGGTGGTGAACGCATTTGTTATGGCAAGCTCACATGACAAATTCCTGGTAAGGCATACACCGCCCCAGAGGTGACGTAGGAGAGGAGCTACCTAGTAGGTATCGACTACGTGCACACTTGGGCTCTCAGGCATCAGTATCAAGACAATATGGAGAGAGGAGAGGACCCTAGCAGTTCATGTGCGGGGAAGCGGGCTTGGCGAGGATGGGACGGAGAGGTAAAGGGGGAGGGATATGACGATCCTTGGCCGCAATCTATGTTGTGCCACCCACAGTTCCTTGATCCTTTACATATTACCCAGTAACACTACATACATATATACATATAATACATGTACATATGCATAGTAGGTAGATGAGACGAGTTTCTAGGTAGGCAGCAGGTGGATAGGTAAGTATTTAGCAACTAGGCAGATAGAGGGCTCTCAACCGTCTAATTTCCAAGGATGTGACAGGAGCCGGCATCGAAACGACAGCAATAAACCGGCTGCGAGGGCGCGCCCGCTCCGGACTCGGGACGGATGACGCTGTTACACTCGAGCAAAGCTTGGCCACGTACGAAGTGGCGGGCTAAGAAGGAGGGAAGCATTGGCGAGGAGGACGCCGGATGGGAGGGCTTCCAGAACCTTAAGGTCCGGGTCCTTTGACGAGGCCTGAGGGGAGGATTCGAGACCCCATCTGCTAACATCCAACAGTCTACAAGGGTCTACTACTACCACTACAGCCTAGGCAGTACTAACAGTCTACAGCAAGCCCAAGAGACTCGGTGCACTGGCCCTCTCCCATGTGACGCCGGTCCCCCTCCCCCGGCCCCCCGGCCCCCTCCCCACTGCTAGTAATGCTAGAGGCAGATGGAGCGTCCATGTACCTGTACCTGCATCGTCATTTGTCTTGGAGGCGTCGTCAAGGTATCCCGGTACCTACCATTATCTGGCCATCTCCTCTTCTAACCTAGCCCAGACTCGATTTCTTTCTCCTCCCCCATCACGGCACTTTCTCACCATCCCTCCTCGCCTTGCATCATCGCCGCAAATCTTGACGAAAGAGGTTCTGTCTATTACCAGCCTAGGTCGTCGGCGCTTCAAACGGCATATCATCGTCGGCGCTGCTCGCGCGTCGTCACGACAACGACGACGACGACGACCATCACCACCACCTTCATCGTTACATACCCTTCATAAGCATCGTCATCGTCATCGTCATCATCATCATCATCAGCAGCAGCAGCAGCAGTCGGGGCTCTCCCGGTAAAACAAGTAACAAAAAACTCATCAGGAGCTCCGCGACGGCCGGCCGACGCCCCAAGCTCCCAGCCGATCCTGAGCCGCCTTCTTCTGGCCATGGACCACATGGCTTTCCAGATCCCCGGCATGGCGCCGCCACCCGTCATGAACCAGCCGCCACAGATCTTCGGCCCCTACGGCCATGAAGGCATGCCGCACATGACTTCCGACTTCGCCTCTCACATGTTTCCCGATGCCCACCTGTTGATGGAAGACTCCAACGAAGCCAAGCGCCGGAGGATCGCGAGGGTAAGTTTTTCTTTGTTTCTTCTCCGACCCCTTTTCGCGCCTTGGAACCTGCGAATCCCCGCTGACTGCGCTCTCCTCTCAGGCTTGCGATATGTGTAGAAAGAAGAAGATTAAGTGTGACGGAAAACTCCCGGCTTGCACTCATTGCATCAACTACAAGACCGACTGCGTCTTTACCCAAGTAGAGAAAAAGCGCAGTCCTCCCAAGGGGTACGCAGTTGTGTGGAATGACTTTCTCAACCGATTGCTGACGCTCTGTTCAGCGCGAAATACATCGAGGGACTGGAGAACCGACTGGGTCGCATGGAACACTTGCTGAAGCTTTCTGGTGAGAGCGCTCCGTTGTCACCGGCGCCCGTCTTGTCCGCCCCTTTTGCTTACTTGTTTCGTGTGTCCAGGTCTGCTCAGCCAAGATGACAATGGCGCTACCGATCTCGGCGAATTGGAGAAGCGACTCACGGAGAAGACGCGTCAGGCATCTCTGGCCGCCGTCTCCAGCCCGACATCCCCTTCACAGGGCACTTCGGGCCAGGACGGCAACGGCTCGACGCCTCATAGCGCCCTGACGTCTCCCGATCCCGGCAAGGAGACGCACCGCATAGACGACAAATCCAAATCGGCCATGTCGACGGACGAAAACCAGGTCGAAGGCGAGGTCGAGGCCCTATCCGAGATGATGTGTTCTCTCGTCACCAACCAAAGCGGCGAGACACGATATATCGGTAAGGAATCGCCCATCCCCTTCTTCAGTCCTTTCTTCTTCTCTCTTCTCCTTTCTGACTTTGAGGTTTCTTCTAGGTTCATCATCTGGCTTCTCCATCTTCTCGCCTCGGGGCATCCAATGGGTCAACGAGAAGACCGGAGACGAATCCTTCTCCGAGATGATCTCCGAGGTGTCGGTCGACGACCACAAGTGGACTAACTGGAAGCCCGAGGTCTTTGGCGACCTTTTCCAGCGGCGCGTCTTCCGCCCGCTACCGCCCAAGCCCGAGGCTCTATCGCTGCTCAAGGATTACTTTGAAAACTTCAACTGCATGTTCCCCCTCTTCCACCAGCCGACGTTTATGCACCTGGTCGAGCGGCAGTACTCGCCGGACCCCTACCAAGGCTCGGGCTGGTGGGCCAGCCTCAACTGCGTGCTGGCTATCGCCAACCGGCTGCGGGTGATGAGCAATCTGGTGCCGCAGGAGGAGGACGAAAAGGCCTGGGCTTATCTCAAAAATGCCATGGCCGTGTTTCCGGAGCTGACGATGCGAAACACGGACCTGCTGAGCGTCCAAGCGCTCCTCGGCATGGCGCTCTTCATGCAAGGCACACCCAACCCGCAGCCAACGTCGCTCCTGGTCGCCACGGCCATCCGGCTGGCTCACAACATCGGCCTCCACAAGCGAGGGACGGGCTTCAACCTGAACCCGATCGAGATTGAGCAGCGCAAGCGCGTCTTCTGGATCGCCTACATGCTGGACAAGGACCTCTGCCTGCGTTCGGGGCGGCCGGCGGCTCAGGACGACGACGACATGAATGTCGACCTGCCGGACGCCGACCCGATCGACAACATCGGCAACATACCGCTGGCGGACGGCAAGGGCAAGATGAATCTGTTCCGCGTCATCTGCGAGTTTACGGTGATTGAGAGCAACGTGTATAAGCGGCTCTACTCGACGCGGGCGACGAAGCAGTCGGACGGCGAGCTGCTCAACACGATCGGCGAGCTCGACCAGGAGCTCGAGGAGTGGAAGGACAAGATCCCGATCGACTTTCGCCCGGAGCACGAGATTAAGGCGTCGCACACACCGCTGATACTGCATGTGGTGATGCTGCACTTTACGTACTACAACTGCCTGACTACGATCCACCGCATGTCGATCCACCACGGATACTGGACAAGCCGGCTATCCAACTACGCGATCCAAGGGCTCAACGCTCGGCCGCTCAACCCCAGGGTGTTTTCGTCGGCAGCCTTGTGCACGGCGGCGGCCAGAGCGTCCATCTCTCTGCTCAAGTACATACCTCAGGGTGACTTTAGCTGCGTCTGGTAAGTTTTTTTCCCCCCCTTTGTTTCTGGTTATCGAGAGGCGGCGGATGACAGTACTGATGATTCTGTCCCTACAGGCTGATCCTGTATTTCCCCGTGTCGGCGCTGATGACGCTGTTCGGCAACATCCTGCAAAACCCGCTGGACCCGCGGGCCAAGTCGGACACGCGGTTGATGAACCTAGTGGTCAACTTCCTCTCGATGCTTGGCCAGGAGGCGGAGCAGGGAGGCGTTCATCGGATGCTGGGCGTGTGCTCGGAGTTTGTGCGGATCGCCAAGGTGGTGATTGACAAGGCGGAGAGGGAGCAGTCGGCGCGTCGGAAGCGCAAGAACAACGAAGCGGCGACGAGGCCGTCGGTATCGATGTCGACGCCGCGGCCGGGATCGGCCAATACGGGGACGCCGACACCGACAGGGGCGCCCAACGTGGCGGCGTCGGCCTCTCACCTGTCGCCGCCGGAGTACGGGTTGACGCCGGGAGCGGCCAACGAGGCGTCGCCGGGAGCGGAGTCGGCGGGCTGGCCGCGCGAGTTCCAGGCGCCGCAGAACGGCGACATGGACTCTTACCAGAACATGACCGGCATGGGGGGCGTGGCATCTCCGCCGATGCTTCGGGGGGGACCTTTTCAGCAGCCGCTGCTGCCGCAGGACCTGTTTGGGCTTCCGGCGTCGCTGGACTGGAACTGGGCGGAGATGAGCGGCGGAGCGTATCCGTCTGTTGAGAATGGTAACTTTGGCGAGGGGTCGTCGAGCATGCAGTGAGGGAGGGTTTACATGCATACCTAGGTACCTACCTCCCTATCTACTCGGAATACATACTTGCATAGATACATGCTGTACTACTAACACAAGAGGTATGTGTTGTATGTAGATATGTATGTATATATGACATGGGGGTTGAGGCTGATGATGAGGGACGGAGGAGGTTGAAGAGGAGTTTGCGGGAAGTTGAGCGGCTTTGTTTCATGTCTCTTCCTTCTTTTCCTTCTCGTGTATAATGTTTTTTTTTTTCCTTTTTTTCTCCCCTCATGATCGGTGTAATTTTTTTTTTCTCTCCCTCTCTTACATATATGTATGTATGTTGCGGTTTCTTTTGCTTTTGTGAAGGAAAAGAGGTGGACGCTGAAGGAGAGGGGGGGGACAAAGGATGATGGGGTCTTCTTTTTAGGGTGTATGTATGTACTTGCTATAAAGCGTGTGGGAAGGTTTGCAAGGGATGAAAGCGTCTTTGTGTGATTTTCGTCTCTCTTTTTTGTTCTCCTTTTATGGTGCTTGTGTTGATCTGTTCGGGTTGTTTGGAGTCTTGGATGCTTAGAGGTAGGCTGAGGTTCGTGCTGGTATTGAGGCTTGGGTGTGATTACTAAGACTTGTCTCCCTACCTACCTAGGTACCTAGTTACCCTAACTTGCCAGTTGCCACCCACCAGCCCAGGCATGCCTCGATATCCGTACTGTCTAGTCTGCACCTCTCATGACTCCTTTTACCTCTCTCTTCACAGAGCAAGACGATCCTATAATCTCACCATTTCATTTCCTCACCTTGCCTACCCTACCCATATCCGTACATATACACTTCCCCTTCCTGCACCTTCCCATCCTGTACGAAATCTCCCTCCCTTCACTCACCCTAAACCTCCATCCGCTTCAAGGTGGAAGCAGTATATCAACTAAGATAGAACGAGGGAAAAAAAAAAACCAGGGCGAAAAAGAGGACATCATCAAGGGTCCGACAAGGATGAGAAGAAAAGAAAGTGAAATCCAGCTATGGAAAGAACCTGATCTGATGATGTGAAGAATGAAAAAAAGCCGCCCTTTCTTAATGTTCCTTTCCGCGAAAATGCCATCAGAAGAACATAAAGACAACAACACTTCATCTTCATCTTCGACTTCATCGTCATCTTCATCTTCTCTTCGTGGCAATCGAGATGAAACCCTTTTTCTTTCTTTCTTTCTGTCTTCATTCATCCCTTCATATCGCCCCTTCTGTACGAATACATGGAATTTCCTCTCCCTCCCCCCCCCCTTCCCCTCTCCCTCCCCTTTTCCAACCTCCCCTTCTTGTAGTGAAATTTTTTTATGAATTATAAATCATTTGGGTTTTTTTTTCCTTTGTTTTCCTTTGTTCTTTTCGTTCCAGAGACGTGTATATATATACCGATGTCGCATCAAAAGGGGAAGGGGGGGGAGGGGGGGAGAGAAGAAATAAAGATGGGGAAAATAAAAAGAGACGTTCGTAGTCGCGCTGTATCGCTCACGTGAGGTATTGGAGGCGGGCGGGAAGAATAAGGGGGGGGGGGGGAGAAGATCGCTCGATTTGCTTGGGGGGGGAAGAAAAAGATGATACCAGAGTGATGGATGGGGAGGAGAGGAGTTGCAAAGAGGAAAAAGAAAAGGACGATGAAGAAGATGAAGGGGGTATCATTGGGCGACAAGGTAATCATCACCTAGTAGGCTGTGGATAGAGAGAGAGAGAGAGAGAGAAAAGAAAAGTGCAAAGAAACATGTCCCTTAGGCACCGACCATGCCCGGCCCGTAACTCTGTTGACGCATCGATGAGTAGGTGGGCGAATTGCCGGGATTCTTGGCCGTTATAGTCTTGTCAGAAAGCTCCCTCTTCCACGCTTGGGAGAGCAAACCTCACCTTCTTTCTCCTCTTCTGTCCTCCGTCGCCCTCGCCGGTGGAATAGCCCGTATCGACGCCGGCGTCGTCGTCGGGATAGCCTTCCCCGTAGCCCTCGAAGCTGCTGTCGCCGTAAGATCGCTTCTTGTTGTTCCTCCGCGGCCGCGCCACGTCGGGACCGCTGACGGCTGGCAACTGTGCCCCCTTGCTCGATCGGCCCATGGCGTTGGGCGTCGATGCCAGAGGCGTGCTGGGCGCCGTCGCCTTGGCCGACTGAGGCTTGGACCCGTCCGATGCCGTCGGCGCGAGGTCTCCCAGCACCGACGAGTCCCACACCGACTTGGGAAGCGATCCCCTCGACAGCGTCACGGCCCGCCCGAGGTTGGACAGCGTCGTTTCCGAGAGGCCTTGGCCGATGTCGCGACCCTTGACCTGATGCACGTTCCACTCCAATTCCGGCACCGCGAGCATCGCTAGGAAATCCGACGGCGCGTCCTCGTTCTTCTTCTGCACGTCAAAGTGTCCCGCAACTCCGAGCCGCTTGATATGGCCTTTGTACGTTTTCCTGAGCGCGTTCTTCTCCCCGTTTGGCTTCTCGCGTGCCACCTCGGCGGCCAGGGCGGTGAGGCCAAACATTTGGTAGAGATCCTCCGACGTGGGAGGGAGGGACTCGGGATATTCTATTGGCGTGTATTTTTTTTTTGGTCCTCGGCGTCAGCAAGGAAACACGAAACACAGAGAGTGGAAGACAGCAGGAGAGGGAGAGAGAGTCTGTGATCGTGTTTCCAAGGGCAAAAGGGAACGAAAAAAAAAACACGACTGACTGTTTTGACAGAGCAAATATTTGCGGCCGACGTCAAGGTGCAGGTCCTCGATTCCCATCCGATCGTCGTCGTCGTCGTCGTCTCGATGCATCTTCTTACGGTCGCGGCCCGATCCACTATCGTCGAGGGTACGTTTTCGCTTGTGCGGTGAATCGACTAGGTTGAGGTCGAGCTGGGAATTCGCGCCGTTGACACTGTGCGCCGGCGTCGGCAGCGTGGCCAGCGAGCATGCCGATGTCGACGACGACGAGGCGGCGGCGGCGGCGGCGGAGGTGGAGGCGGAGGCGGCGGAGGCGACGGCGAGGCCCATGACGGAGTCGGAAGAGGTCGCTGGCGAGAAGCGGCAGGGGCTCTGAGGTGTCTGAGGATGGGCGGACATGGTGAAGGGGTCGACGATTCGAGGTTTACGCGCCAGCCCTGCGCCGCCGCTGACGAGAGTATTGTGTCTGATGGTCGTATGCCCTCTCTCTCTCTCGCTCTCGCTCTCTCTCTTTCTCCTCGCTTTCGCTCACTCTCACTCTCTCCCTCACTCTGACTGCGCGCTCAGGTCACTGGGGGGGGGGGGGGATGGCAGGGAAGGAAACGAGGGGGGTAACGTAAGCAAGGCCAGAATCACGTGCATTCACCGTCTTTGGCCAGCCTTGCATTTTTTTTCGCCGAATCCGACCGGGCGGCTCCGTCACGTGAGCTTGGCTTGTCTCTCCTCTGTTTGTTTTCTTTCGCCCTTTTTTTTTCCCTTGCGCCCTTTCTTCTCTCCTCTCCATACCAATGACGACCCGACGCCGTTCGGCTTTTCCGCCAGCCTCTTCCCCCACCATCTTCAATCGATTATCTGTCTGTTCTTGATCTTGGGGGTAGGGACTCTATCGCTGGCGGCAACTCGGCACAGGTCAAGAGTACATCATCATTTGAACAGTCTTGCCTAAAACCATCATCACGAGGGCCCCTTTTATTTGCGCGGCTACCATGATGCGATGATGACCTGAAGCAAGTGACATAATTTCTCCCCCCCCTTCCCCCAGCCCTTGCCTTTCTTCGCCTTCCTCTCTCCATCTGTCTCTCTTTTCCAACCCGTCTCCTCGTCATACGTACGGACGAATTTCAAGGTACGTGGTATGCACAGATATATATATATACTGGTACCTACCTAGTATTTTTTTCTACGCCCGTCACGGACTGCAAACACACATGATGACACACTACATCTCTGGTAATCCTAACAGCCGTGGATGAGTCGACGGTGCGCGTTCACGTGCGTGCTATCAACCACTCGGCTGTGCATGAGGAAAACAGAAAAATAGGCACAAACTCTGATGGCGACACGCGTGTCTGTCAAAGTTCTTACTAACGGATCGATTTTCGTGTCAAGTACATGGCCTTTTAACTGACTTGACTCTGTTTAGACTCATTAGCCTGTTCTGCAGCCTGCCTTTTTGGCTTGACGTGTGCGACGCTTGTGTGTGGCGACGACGGCGATATCCAACTACCTACCCACCAACAGTTAGGAGTGTATGTAGGTAGGTAAACCAGTTGTGGTGTGGCGTCTCGAGACATTGCTCACCCATACATATGTATGCACATACATACATACACACATACAACATACCTCAATGCCTACGGTGACCTACCTGGTATTCCGTACATCTTTGTATACCATCTACGTACATATCCAACGTCGACGCAGTGTTTGCTCGAAGACGACACGGCGGTTGGCAGGCGGCTACGGCCTACTTTTTACAGGTAAATTATATTGCATGTACGTATGTATGTATGTAGAAACACGCGGCATATATTCAAGTATCCGTATGGTATCCGACATTGAGAAAATCGGCAAAGGAGTACCGGCATATATATATTCGCACGCACATCTAGTATATACGACATATGTAGGTTCGTAGTATGCAATATGTAGGTCAAGGGTAGACGAAGAGAGGGCACCGAGCCCCAAGCCTTGGTTCACGGCATCACCCGTCTATACCTACCTAATATATGTTAAGATCGATCGATACTAGGTAGGTACGGACTTGTGGTCTAAGAAGGCAGGGACCGATGTAGGGTTATGTGGAAATCTATATTTATCTTTCTTTGCGTCGTACGACATGTATGTATGTATGTATGTATGTACGGATATGCAGTCGTCTACGGATACTGGATACTAGGTGCATCAACAGCCGTGGCGTAGCTGAACTACCACCCTCTATCCGTACTAAGCAGTACGAATAGGTTTAGTGCCTACCTACCACCTAGGTAGGTTTGGCTTGCTACAGACTCCCTTTCGCCGGTGGAGTCTTCCGGTTTTCATCAGTGTCGCACTAGGAGAAAGACGATGCAATGGTTCGTCAAAGCAGCGTGTCGTGAGGCTGCCCGCCTAAAAATTTGGCCTGGTCTATGATGTGTAGTACCTATAGATATAATGCGTGTGTAGATACACTGTACAGCATACGCATACACATGAGTGAAAATACAGTGTCAATTTAATATCTACATGCACTGCTCGTATGTATATACTATGGTGACACAAGGTGGGCACAGGCCATCGGGTAGGTGCACTGATATGTGTATATTATATGTGTGCTAGGTCTAGGCTAGGATGGCTAGGCTAGGTCGTATGCGAGGTCGGGCGGGGCTAGTCACGTGGACCCCCTTAACACCCCCCTTAAGGCCCGCTTAAACGAGCGGAAAATAGTTATCCCGTGCCGTAAAGCGCGGAAAATAATAAAATAGCAAAAATAGCGTTTTTAGGCTTTTCTTAAAGGGCCGGCAAAGGGCTTAAATAGCTTAAAAACGTAATAAAAAATAGGATCTAAGAGATTAAATTAGGTCCCGGATAGGGTTATTCCGTTCCGGATCGGTCGATTAGTAAAGGAAATAGTAGAAAATAATAGGAATAGGCCTCTCTAAGCTACTCTTAAGGGGCCTTAAATAGGTTAATCTAAGCTATTAAGAAGGTTAAATTAAGCCGTTAAGAGGGGTTAAAACGCCTATATAAAGGGTATTAAGAGGCTTAATTTAAAGGAAAATTCCTCTTTAAGCTAAGGGTTAAAGATAAGCTATAAGCCTTACGGGTATATATATATATAGAGAGAGGTATCGTTATTCGTATCGCTTAGTAGGGAAATACCGCTAAAGTTATACGAGTTAATATATCTAATAGTAAGGGGCTTAAAGGTGCCTACTATTAATACTTTTAAGGCCGGAATAATCGCTTAGAGGCATATTAAAGGGCATATATCGCGGGATCGGCGGCGGCACGAAGCCGGGCTAACGGTAAGGTTAATAATCGCGAGCCTCTTTAGGGCGTTAATCGCGATATGCCTTATCCGTCCTCTCTTAATTAATGCCTGCCTCTTTAGAACGATCCGTCCTATCTTAATCGATGCCTGCCTCTCTAGAACGATCCGTCCTATCTTAATCGATAGCTGCAGCGCGACGCTAATTACTCTTCTTTCTTAAGATCCCCCCTTTAGGTACGGGATCCCCCGGTAATAGAAATCTTATACTATATTATTTATTAGGTTATCGATTCGATCGATTAGTTTATTCGGTATCGGTGCCTTCGTTATCGGGTAGCATAAGGGTATCGCGGGCTTTATTATCGGACGCCCTAAGCTTATCTAATAGCGTATAAGGGCTGCCCTTTATATTATTTTTAGCTTTAGAGGGTAAGATCGTAATCTTCGGGTTAGAAAGATATAATATATAGACGAATTTAGCGTGTTAGAGACGCTATAGAGGCTTTATAAGGCTATCTACGGCTATATCGGCTATACTAATATATTAAATTATAAAGAATCGCTTTTCTACGCGATTAATAACCTATTTATATTATATATTAATATACCTTATTTAGGCTACTTTAAACTTATTAAGGGCGATAGCTTTAGCGTTAAGGCTATCGGTAAATATAATTATAGGCGTCTATTATTATAGTAGCTTTAAGTTCTTAAGAATCTCGTTTATCTAGATTAGGCTTATACTTATAGGCGTTAAATTAATAAATTCGGCCTCTATTAACGATAGCGTTATAAGTATCTACTATTTCGATTTCTAGTATATAGGGCCTATACTAACGAAAACGATATATCCGGCTATTAAATATCTTATATATAAATTATCTATAAAAGAGGTATCTATAAAAATACGAGGTTTTAAATCTTAAGGGCTATAAGCACCTCTAAGCGTAAGGCCTAGGCTCTTCGTATTATAAAAATAACGTATTAAATTCTTCTATATAAGAAGGTGCGAGGCGGTTAGATTAAGGTTACCTTCGTATAATTTACTATTCGTAAAGGCTAAGTTAGGCCTTATATTATTAGAGAGATAATTTATACTGCCTATCCTCTTTAGCTATTCTTTTTAAAATATCGCGAGCGGCTATATCTTCTAATTAGCGGGTATTTTAACCTTAAGCGGCTAGGGCGTTTATATAGCGTTTATAACGCCTTCGCCGAATAATTCGAGTATTTTAGTAGTATATTTCTCTTAGTATACGTAGATTATATATATAGCACGGTTCCTACGGAATTATAAGCCTAAGAAGGTAGTAGGTTCGCCTAAGTCGCGTAGATCCTATAATTCCTTTAAAATGCCTTTTCCCTTATCTATAAGAGCGGCTATAAGCGCTATAATTATAGTATCGTTAATATAAAGGAGTATAATAAATCCCTTAAGGTATATATTAGGGTTTAAAATTAGTCAGTCACTACTTTTTTTTAGTCGCAAAAAAGTTACTACTATTTTTAAAGTTAAAAATCTATAGTAAGAGTAAGTAAGTAGTATAAATAACTATAAAATAAAGTAAATTCTTTGCTAAATAGCTATAAGCTTATTTTCTTTTAATTATTTTTTCTTAATTAGTAAGGAATTTTTTAAGAAAAAAAGTCACTATTTTTTAGTAACTTTAGTCACTAAATGACTAATCGCTATTTATAGCCTATATAACTATAATTACTAATATAAAAAAAATACGTACTTATAGAGTGTTTTTTCTAGTATTTTATAAGTATTTTTTCTTAATTTATAACCTAGGCCCTAGTTTATAATTAAATAAAGAACTTTATTAAAAATAACTAAAAGTGAATTTCTATGACTTTTTTCACTGACTTTTTTTAAACCCTGGTATATATAGATATAGAACTCGGATTTAAGTTACTGCTATTTACGGCGTTTAAGGGCCTTACTAGCGTAAGTAAACTATATCGCGGGAAATAACTTAAGGCCGTATAGGGCTCGATTAAGCCTATATACTCGATTTATACTATTTTTAAAAAGATACGGCTAATCGACGAAAAATTCCTCCTAATAAGGGGCGTTTACGAACATATTTATAACGTTAAATTATTACTATTTAAGATTTTAGGAGGCTATAATTAATAGGAATACTCGAACGGAAAAAAGGTATATTATAATAGCGTAGAGGTCCTCGATAGAGTATAAGGCTTTTTCTTTATCCCCTCTCACGTACTAGCGTACCTTAGCAATTATAGCTTTATTCTCGGGCGTTTTTATCGTAAATACCTATTTACCGGGTAAAACTTACTTACCGATAAGTTAATTAACGAGATCCTAGGTATATCGACTATATAAAGCTTTAATTTCGGTATTTATCGCTAGGCGCTAATAGGAGAGATAATCGGATCGCTTACGGATATCCTACTAGCCCTTAGGCGTCGATAGTATTAGAACGTTAAATACGGCGTTAATTAGCAGGACGAAGTCGGGAATCTCTGCCTTTTCTTCGTCGATATCTCTAAAGATAGCGTTAGTAGTAGATTTAGCTATAGCGGCCGTCGTAGAACAGGTCTTACGATTAGTAGCGGGTATCGTAGCCTTATTCCTTAGCTTAGCTTACGGAGGAGCTTCTTTATCGGCTAGATCGTTAAATCGGGCGCCGGGTATCTAATTAGGCGTAAGGAATTATATCGTGTTAGGAGGCGTAGCTAGCTCTTCGGATTAAGAAGGGCTTGCGGTTTTATTACCTAAATTAGGTGCGTTTCCCGCCTTAAGGTTACTAGCAGGCTCTTATAAGCCTCGATCGCTAAGATAATTATAATTATTATCGTTATTATTATTATTATTATTAATATTATTAAGTCCGAATCGGAAGAATTTATCTTTATTAAATTAATCTTCCTAATCTTCTTTAATTTTAGGCTTTACGATATATTTAACTATTTAATTAAGCTTTAGATCGGCCGGGTTATAGAACCTAACGTCTCTAGCCCTAATAATCTTATCTTCTTCGGGTAGATATATCTTATAAATATGCCCGTAAAGGCTTTCTATGCCGATGAGGCGGCCTTCCTTAGCTCGAGGGGCTATTTTAGCGCTCTAAATCTTATATTAAGGAGGGATAACGACGTATACCTTATAACCCTATAATTATATATATTTAATCGAATATTTATAGGGTATACGGATCGCAGCTATTACTATCTTAATAAGGCTTTAATTCTTCGGGTTAGTCGATAATAGAAGTAAATTTTATATATAGGCGCTAGTATCGATAAAAAACGGCTATAATTTCTTAGGCAGCTTCGTCTCGATATATATAGTCCTCGCGGTATCTATTAAAATACGCTTAGCGCGTTCGGCTCGGCCGTTCTAAGCTAAGGTATAAAGGGTATAAGTTTGCAAAATAAAGCCTTCGTCTATAGCCTAATTCCTAATTTTCTATTACGTAAATTTAAGGGCGTTATCGAATCCTATAATTTAGATATAATAGCCTCCTATAATAATATTAATACTACGTTTCCACGCTTTAAGCTATTTAAAAGCTTTATTATAAGTTTTCGTAAAGAGAACCTAATAATAGTTAGTATAGGTATCGATTCCGTAAAGCGTATACCGATAACCCTTATAGGCTATTAGAGAATATTAGATAAAATCTTAGAAGATATATTATAGGAAACTCGTAGGTAGAATAGCGGGATCTTAACTAATTACGGTATTTACTTTTCTAAGTTAGTAAGCTTAGTAGTAAAATAATTCGAAGGTATTCTTCTTAATCGTGAGGCTAGATTTGCGGCAGGCCTCGAGGATCCTATTTTTACCTACGTGCCTAAGGCGTCGATATATTACTATATAATCGACTTCCTTTTCTTTTATAGGTAAGGTAGCTATTATAAGAGGCTTTAGAGCCTTAGCTCCCGTAATATTAGTAACGCCGCCGATCTAAAAAAGGTAGCAGATAGTACGTCCTCGTTATTAAAAGCGTATATTTTCGCTATTAATACGGATTTCCTTACGATTAAGCTAATCGGCGGAGACGAGATTAACTAGGATATCTATACTATAAAATACCTCTTTAAAGGTAATCGAATAGCTATTAGAAGCTATAATCGTAACGCTACCTTAGCTATAGTAGAATAAGGGCTTACTATTCGATACTATAAGGTATTAAGAGCTATTAAATTCTTTATATTAATTAAACTATCCCTTATTATTAAAAAGGTATAAGGTATAGCTAATATTAATAATTATAATATTCTATAAAATAAGGCTATCGCGACCTTTAAGGGTAATATTAATAATATAAGCTACGGTGCTTTTTCTTACCGATATTATATCCGCGCTACTACCTACGGAACTCGCGTTACTATTCCTATATTACCTAGGAATAGGTAGCGGCCGGAGCTCGGGGTAGAGAACCTAGTATTACTCCTTCGAGTAAATATAACCTCTTAGATAGATATTATAGCCGTAATAAGAGAGGGTTATAATCTCGTTTATTATATTCGTACGCTTCGGCATATAGGGCACGATACGTATCTCCGAGTTCGATAACGATAGCTTCGGCTTATTATTATTATTACCGTTACCTTTATTCTCCGGCTTCTTCTTCTAAGGTTAATTCTATATTACGGAAAATACTTTTCTGCTCGATAAGTCGCGGCTTATCTCGAAGTTAGTAATTCGCGATAAAATATATATATTAATATCGTTAAAAGATAACCTAGAAGGGCTATCTATATTATAATCTTACTTTTTAGCGATAACGGGGCATAGGGTTTAGATAGTATTAATAGCTTTCTAAGTATAGATATATAGTATCTTTTTAAAATTAGCCCTTATATCTTTATCCGTAATAATCTAGTTCTAAAAGCCTTAAAGGTCCTTCTTAAAGGCTCTCTAACCTTTAATTATATTATCTTTTAGCTTAAGCTAATATTAATATTAAAGAATATATCGAGGTTATATCTTCGTTAATATTTTAGCCTATTTCTTAGCTAAAAGATAGATATCGTATACTATAATATTTTTATCCTAGCTAAGCTAGGTAATATTACTAATAGCTTTACCGGAAAGGGACTATAAGACGATTCTTACGGTAATTTCTATTTTATCGTTATATTTAATAGCTTCGTCTTTATCGATAAGTTAGGTCGGAACCTTATTATTAAAAATAAATAGTTTTACTTTATTAATTCGGGCTACCGCTATAAGAGATCTATATTACTTAATATAGCTTATAGCGCCCTTAAGCTTCGTGCTACTAAAAGATAAAGATATAGTTATCTATTCTTATTTATCGTATTTTACGCTTTTTCTTATTATTTTATATTATACTTCTAGATTGAGAAAGCTAGTTAAATTTTTCGCTGCTAAAATTAGTGTAAAATAATTTTCTTCGTTTTTATTCTATATATAGAATTTTCCGTTATACTATAGCGCTCCGAATTAATTAAATAAGCCTAAAAGTAGGAAAATAAAGGTATCGTGAACTTTAGCGTAGCGGAAGCGTGTAATAGGCGCTTATAACCTATGGTGATATAAGGTGGGCATAGGCTATCGGGTGGGTGCACTGATATATGTGTATTATATATATGCTAGGTCTAGGCTAGGATGGCTAGGCTAGGTCGTGTGCGAGGTCGGGCGGGGCTGGTCACGTGGACCCCCTCAACATATACATGCTATGAATGGATGGATGTCGTTTTGTAGACTCATCTTAGTTTGTTGTTGTTAATACGCACGGGCATGGCACCCTGATGACGAGCTTTTCTTGCTAGCTATCAGTGTATCTACCTATCTTCATAGTATCTATCTACGGATACATACATACAAACATACATAGGTAGGCAGGCATATTCATTCACTGATCAGAAGCTGATCCCTCATTGTCCCGCCTTACCTGGTATCCGTCGTACAAATGACATGCCCTCTCAGGTACCTGCGGAACGTTCTTACAAAAGGTGGAAACAATCCCCTTGAAAATCTTGCCAGCATCATCCCCCCCCCCCCCCCCCCCTCCCTCCCTATCAGGGTCTCTTCCCCTTTCCACTGTCAACAGGGTTCCGGGCTCCGGCTGCCTCCACGTAAGCTACCCCTTTGTTTGTGTCATTCCCTCACACTAATGTATGTAAGTAGGTACGTAGTTTCTTTTCTCTCTCCTGCTCGTCTGATGAAGATGATCCCATCCTGATAAGCTTGTCGTATGTAAAAAAAAAGTACCGGTCCCGTCTTCCTCCACAGACCAGCCCGCATAAACGTACAAGGTGGTACCTGGACGGATGCCAATATCATCCCTCGAGTTCAGACAAACTTTGCTGGACCAGACAATATTCACCTACTGACTGGGTGCCACCTACGGCTACCTCTCTCTACCTGTGAATCTATGTACCCATTATTTCTCACAGTAGCCGTGCTGTCCTTTGTTATTTCTTCCTTCCCATCCTTCTGCGGCGCCTACATTGTTAGACTTTTTCTCTCCGCCTTGCTCTCTGGGGGTGGCATCGAAAAGGAGCAAGGTTCTCTCTCTCTCTCTCTCTCTCTCTCTTTCCTTTTTCCCCTCTGCCTCGTTCTCATTCTCATTCTCTTCACCTTTACTTGTTCTCCTCTTTACCTCTTCTTACCTGATTGCTCCTTCTCCTCCCCCTCTTCCCTCCCCTTTCCCTCTCTTCTTCCTCTTCCTCTCCTCCTCCTCCTCCTCCTCCTCCTCCTCCTCCTCCTCCTCCTCCTCCTTCTCCTTCCCCCTCCTGCTCTTTCTCCATCTTACAGTTTTAGCCAAGCCCTCTTCTCACCCTCCTCCCCATAACCTCTTACCACTGAAAAGAAAGGAGAAAACAGTCTCTCTTGCCCGTCATGGATCGCAATCAGATCCTCTCTCAAGCCGCCATCGACACCATGATTTCTCAAGGCCAGACAATCGTCATCTTTCGAGATGACGTTTTACGCCTCGATTCCTGGCTCGCCAAACACCCTGGAGGCTCTCTGGCGATATTACACATGATTGGTCGGGATGCAACCGATGAGATGACAGCGTAAATGGCCCGCCCGTCCGTCCTCCTGTTCTGTCTCTACCTACCTGCCTGTCTGCTTCCATGCATCAAATGGAGAGAAAGAAAAAGGGGGGGGGGGGGTTGCAGCAGCCCTAGATCAGATTGGAACCGTCATTGGAACGGTCCGTTCCTTTCTGAGCTCAGACAGCTGCGCTAAACCCTTCCCCCCCCTTTCCCCCCTACAGAGAGGCTGCAGAGAGGCCAGAGACATGCAAAGCATCTGTGCATGAGCTAATCCTGTCATCACATGCAGATACCATGCGCCTGCCACGTTGCGAACAATGGCCGCCTTTCGGATCGGCCGGAAACCGCCCGGCCTTTGGCTCAATAGGACACCGCCCATCCGACGACCTTCACTACCCAGCCTCGATGCTACCTCGCATCTTGTCGCCGACGACGACTCTTCCTTTTCTGCCGCCTCCTTTTCGTCTTCTTCTTCTTCTCCTTCCCCATCTTCCTCGTCCTCCGTCTCGGCTCCGACCTCGGTATCTACTAGCGACGACGATGGCCTCCGAAGACGAAAGATTAACAAGGATCGCTACGTCGAAACGGCTGTTCAATCAGCCGTCGACAAGGCCATCAGCGACTTCCCATCCTTAGACCCTGCCGTGCAGCAGAATATCGTGGCAGAATATCGCCTGCTTCATCAGAAAGTCATCGACGAGGGCCTCTACGCATGCCCCTACCGACAGTATGCAAAGGAGATGGCTCGCTATCTTACCTTGTTCTCCGCCTCTCTCTTTGCTCTTCACCACGCCTGGTACATAACCTCGGCCTTGTTGCTGGGCCTCTTCTGGGTAAGGCCCTCTCACTGCCTGCACACTTTGATGCCCACCTGTTGATCGAGCACGCTGCTCATTGTACTCTCTCAGCACCAAATCATGTTCACCGCCCACGACGCCGGTCATCGAGCCATCAGTCAGATCTTCGTCGTCGACACCCTCATCGGCATGTTCATCGCCGACTTCTGCTGTGGCCTCTCCATCGGTTGGTGGAAGAGCTCTCACAACGTTCACCATCTCGTCACCAATCAACCTGTACGTTGATGACTTTTGTCTTGGCTCTCTCTCTCTATCGTGATGTTGCTACTGCCTGCTGACATATCCCCCTTATCAGGAGCACGACCCGGACATCCAGAATATCCCTCTCTTCGCCATATGCCCTTCATTCTTCAAATCCATCACTTCGACGTACTACGACAACTTCGTCATGGTATGGGACGGCGCCGCTGATCTCCTGGTCCCCTACCAAAAGTACACGTACTATCCGGTCATGGCCATTGCCCGCTTCAACCTCTACATCCTGTCGTGGCTGCACGTGCTCTCGTCCAAATCGCCGTCGCTGGCCAGCAGCAAGGCCTGGTGGATCCGTCCGACCGAGATAGCCTTCATGTGCTGCTACTGGTTCCTCTTTGGCTACTGTCTGCTCTGGCGCTCGCTACCGACGTGGACAATGCGTCTCGCGTACGTGCTCGTTTCGCACATCGTCACCATGCCGCTGCACGTCCAGATCAACCTGTCTCACTGGGGCATGTCCACGTCAGACCTGGGCGAGTCCGAGTCCTTCGCCCAGCGACAGCTGCGTACCACCATGGACATCTCCTGCCCGCCCTGGCTCGACTTCTTCCACGGCGGACTGCAGTTCCAGGTCGTCCACCACTTGTTCCCCCGCATGCCGCGCCATAACCTCCGCCGGGCCCAGGCGCTGGTCCGCGACTTTTGCCGCTCCACCGGTATCCCCTACTCCATCTTCAGCTTCGCCGACGGGAACCGCAAGGTGCTCGGTCGGCTGCGCGAGGTGAGCGATCAGCTGGCCATACTGGCTGATTGCCAAAAATCCATGGCCGAGAACGGAGTGTACGAGCTGCACTGATGATACCGTTGCACTTGGCATCATTTCTCCTTCCTGCGTCTCCAGAAAAGAAGCAAAAAAAAAAAGAGAAGGATGGGAAAACAAAGCTGTGATACCCGGTCACAGAGGACGTTGACGGCTGAATGAGCGTCCTTCCCCGCCCCCCCTCCTCCGGAAACAGGGCACATGCTGGTCCCATGTGGGAAACTCCCTCAAGACCCCTGACTCCCCTGTCACGGATAGTTAGAGAGAGGGGAGGGAGAGAGAGAGAGAGTGTGTGTGTGGATTTGACAAGTGCGGCCCGCAACCGTCACACATTGCTTGCACCACAAGGTCCGTCCGTCAGTCCGGCCGGCCATCTGTCTGTTGTATGTACGTGTACATACTATGATGCCAGTATGCATGAAGGCATGTACGGGGCATGGTAAATGGACATATGGGTGTACAGACACATGAAGACAGGCAGATTAATAGGCGACGCTCCCTCAGCTTTTCTTCTTTCCTCCTTCCTCTCCGCCTCCTTTTCGCCTATATTCGCGTCCCTATCGGTTGTAGGACATCTATTTTACCATGTCTCTTGTTTCCTTTTTGCGCACCTACACACATACATACATACATATAATCCGTTTACATACATATATACCATGTGTAGGATGATCTGTGCCTCTGATATACACACATACCTACATACGTATAGGCAGACTAAGGGAAAACCTGTGCAGAAACTCCATACCAAAGAGATTCATCGTCTAGCTCAGAGAGTCGATTAACCTAGCTCTAACCCAAGCATAGGCGAAAGGCAGATGATATATTCGTAAACAGAGTACGGATATGCATGTAGAAGCTTGCATATGCTCCCTATCCGTACACCTCCTCCACAACCACAACACGGCCCGTCCGTCGTCACTGCTTGTCAGCCTCTGCATGTCTCAGAGATGGGAGCCAAAAAAAGAAACTCGACAAGGGGGCCGTCGACAACATCTCCCGTCCCTTTATACGGATGTCCGTATGTGTGTATGTCCGTACATAACCTACCTACCTACCTACCTACCTAGATAGGTAGGGAGTATGTCTGCCTGCCTGTCTGTCCGTCTGTATGTACATACATACAAACATACCTACATATAATGCAAGCAGTCGGTCCTCATCTTTCTCCTGCATCGGTCCTAGATGAGAAAACTCCCCCCATTACATGCCACTCAGTCTTCTTCCCGTACTCGTACATACTTACATACCTACCTACATACAGCTTCCCGTCTCACCCCCCCTTTTGCCGCCCACCGTTGCTCCCTTTCCAGCCCAACCCCCAAAAAAGAAAACGGGCGAAAACGGGAGCGAAAAAAACGCCCCTGTTCGACCTCTCCAAGTACTGCTACCCAGCCCACCCACGTGGCCCGCCGAGACATCATGACAATGGCGTCGTCGTCCACGTCGTGTTCCAGAACCATCTTCGTCGTGCCTGAGTGCTCCAATCAACAGACTGACGCTGACTTCTCGCCTATGTGAATTAGACACAAGAGAGTGGCCGAAAAGGAAAAGAAAACGAAGTAAGAGGTCCGCACAAAGTAAACCCCCCCCCCCCCCCCCCCCCCCCCCCCCCCCCCCCCCCCCCCCCCCCCCCCCCCCCCCCCCCCCCCCCCCCCCCCCCCCCCCCCCCCCCCCCCCCCCACCCCCCCCCCACATC
>PDHQ01000003.1:137513-272069 GCA_003339415.1 Ophiocordyceps camponoti-saundersi (nom. inval.)
CCTTTCCTTTCTTTTGAAAATAAACAAAAGGGGGGGGCAAAAAAAAAAAAAAAAAAAAAGAAAGGGCCCCACAAAAACACCCCCCCCCCCCCCCCCCCCCCCCTCTCCTTTTCCCCCCTCCCCCCCCTGACGGCCTCCCATCGTCCCCGTGTCTCGTCTCTCATGAGGATACAATACCCTCCCTCGGCTTCAGAGGAGCTGCCAGCACGCCCTACAACCCTTGTGAAGATCTCGACTGTTGTGGAAAGAAGAGAATAGGTGCAGAGACTCTCGGCCAACAAAGGAAAAATCAATGAGAGCTCGTTTGACTCCCTTGAGATAGAAAGCCGTTCAACGGTCCTAGGTGAATGCTGTCGCCAAAGTCGTCAAAGGGGTGTACTCCCAAAGTAGTCCTTAATCGGCGTGCTCGATCTCTGAGTCGTCGAGCCGCCGTGCAGGCTTCTGCCAAATTCGTTCGGAGAGCTCTCGGAACAGGCTTGGCTCTCGATTCGACCACTGAATACCCGTCGTGGCGACGTGCTCGATGGCGCCGAGAGAGAGGCCGGAGTCTGCATCGCCGAGTACATGATGGAGCCGTCGGGCTTTGCCGACGCCGCCGACGCCGGAGGATACGGCGACGGATTGGCCGGTGATCGATAGGCATCTCGGAGGCGAAAGTCCATGTTGAGGTGTAGCGATGTCGATGATGTCCGAAGGCGAGGACGGCCCTGAGACGATGGCTCGAGGCTCGAATAGCTGCCTATCCATAATCGCAGCCTCGTCAGCTTTTCGCGCGCGCTCTCATCGTCACTGCCGCTCACCCTGATAGGAGGGAGTGTCGAAGCCTGCTACGGCGCCGTCCGAGGCCGACCCTGCCTGAATGGCATTGCTGAATGTCGATCGGTGCCGCTCTGCCTCCGGGCAATGTGAGAATTCAAACGAGTCCGACTTCCACGAAAGACTCGTTCGCAGCGGAGACTGCTCCGGCGCCATCCTGGGTATTGAGTCCCGCCCTAGTATAGGCCTCGGCCCCAACTTACTCGTGTGCGCGAGGCTCTCCAGGTTGGCCGCATGGCTCAGGCTCAGATTCGGCGTCCTCGCCGGCGCCTGCAGGTGGCCGCCAGAGCCGAAGCGGTCGGTGGAAACGGACGACATGGGCGACATCATGTCGGAACTGTTCATTCCGCCAGGCTGCCCGAGATCGACGGCTCCAAACGACGGCGTCAGCCCGCTGGGCGACATGTAGGCCTCTTCGTGACGACGAACGTCCATCGTCAAGGGGCGTAACATGGGGTTTCCATAATGGGTGCTAGCCGCGCCTGCTGCCGAAGAGACCGGCATACCGAGGCCGTGAACGGCTCCGTATGGTGAGTGTAGTGCTTGAACGTTGTCGAAGCCGTCCGGTACGGCCCTCATGCTTACCATGCGATCACGGTCGTCGGCCGTCAGCCTCTTGATCTTGGCCCGCCTATGCCGAGACCTTGTCAGTTTCTATCCATCCCTTCATGATGCGGTGAGGACGCAATACCGGTTTTGGAACCAGACCTGAACCTGTCGAGGGCTCAACCCCGGAATTTCCCGCGATAAGAGCTCTCTGTGGGAGGCGTCCGGATGGGGTTGCTTAGCGAACTCGCTCATCAGGAATCGTGTCTGTTGGTGGGTGAGCCTGCAGGCACAGCATGTCAGTCACCTCGTCCGTTGATCGGGGCCGTGACAGCTGAGCACCTAAACCTCTTCATCTTTCGGCGCGCCGCAAGTCTCTCCTCCATGGTCTGCGGCCGCGACGCAGAGTCTCCCTCGGCCATGTCGTCATCGTCGCCCTCCATGTCGCCCTCTTCACCCATGGCATTGTCCTTGTCTTCGTCGAAACGGACTCGTCTTTGGTCTAGACTCCCCTCCGTCCCGGCCGACAGAACCAAGCGCAAGTTGTTGGGTCCAGACGATCTCGAAGAACAGTCGCTGACGGGACAAGTTTCGGAAGTGCCCGTCCTATGTTCTTCCTCTGGCGATGCTCGCTTCATGTTTCCGGGGCCAACTGAATCTGTGGAGCAGCGCAAGCCGTCTCGATAGTTGGGATCCCTCCTCGAGATTTCATTCCCGGTCGAGAGTGGTCTTGGGAACTCATCGAGAAGCGGACGCGGGAACCTGTTGTCACTCCCGTGTTGCGGAGGACATGGATAGTGGCCCTGCCAGTCTGGCTGTACCGGGATGGGGAGATCGTATCTGTCTGACATACGTGAACTCTCCGGAGGTGAGTTATACTTGGGGAGCTGCCAGGGATAATAGTCGCGATCACAATTCCGAATGACGAGCATTGGAGATGTCCTGTTCCCTCCTTGACCTAGTAGTCAGCAGCTCCGAGGTGCTCTCGGGGATGAATGTCAGCCGAGGCGGACGATGTTCAGTCGACAACGAATCCGAGAGAGAGTGTGTGGTTCTTTGGGGGGGCCGACCGCACGTGATGATGATGACAGGAGCCGCCGTTGATACCCAGGGAAGTAGTATGTATGTAGGTTGGTAGGTAGATGGGAAGGCAGGTGGTGGGTAGCAGGTGTTGATGTCGAGATGGGGATTGTTTTTCCTTTGCCCTTCTTTTGCTCACTTCTCTCACTCTATCTCCTATCTCGGCGTACCAGTTGAAGCGAAATTGAAAATCAAATTCTCCAAAATGGAAAGGCAAAAGAAAAAGAAAGGAGCTAAATCAAAAAGGAAACGTCTGGTAAATTGTTGACGGTAGATTCTAGGTGGCGGGAGAGGGATGAATCAACAGGTAGCCATAGGTCAAGAGGCGTCGACCGAGAAGGGGCTGGGAAGAGGCGCACGGAAGAGAAAGGAGATTTCGTATCAGCGTGCTGATTGGAGGCCTCCCTCCCCCCCCCTTCCCCCCCGAGCTTAGCCGAAGCCAGCAGAAGACGAGGCTGTCGAATATCTGCCGTCGAAGAAGCGACCGGCCTTGATGTTGTCGACGTCCGGTGCCAGCAGAAGAAGGAGAGGTTGTAACGGAGGAGACGGAGGCGAAGGAGCAGACGAAGTAAAGCGCTGAGATGCTCACCAAAGAATCGATTATGAAGATGAAGAGCTCGTTCAGAGAGAGAGGGAGGCAGTAAGAGAGAGGGAAGAAGATTCAGAGGGGGAGAGATCCAAGGAGTGAGAGGGAGAGAGTGAGAGGACGAAGCGAGCAAAGGAGATGGATGATGGAGGCGTGCTGCTGGAAGGAGAAAAATGGGGAGACGACTAATAGAGGTAAGTAATAGGCAGGAGGTAGGCCGTGGTAACAGACGATAGTACCTTCCTGCCTACCTGCCTAGGTAGGTACCTACTTGCCTTGGTTGCCGACGACCTACGGCCTGCCTACCTCTACGTCCGTACAGCAAGTCTCGATCAAGTGGTACCCACTACAACTAAGGACACAGGAAAGGCACTCTTTGGCAGCCGAAGAGAGATGTACTGGTACAGGGTTACCGGGCACGCAGGTTCTGAGTGGGCGGTAGCAGAGAAGAAAGGGGAGGAGGAGGAGGAGGAGGAGGAGGAGGAGGAGGAGAAGGAGGAGGAGAAGGAGGATGAGGAGCGGACAGACAAGGGGGAAGACAAGAGAAGCAGCAAGAGCCTTCAGGCACACCTGCCTGCCTGCCTGCCTACCTACCTAGGCCTGCCCCCCTACCGTCCTACCTACCTACCTACCGACCGCCAACAGCACCTCCTCCTACCTACTGCCTACCTGCCTACCTGCTAACCTCCCTCCCTACTAACGACCTACTCCTGACATTCAACCTCTTCCTCCATCCACCTCTAGCATTTACCTACCTACCTACCTACCTACCAACCCACCCACCTACACCTACCTGGTACCTACGCGCTTAGATTCACACTCAAGAGGTCAAATCGACAGAACAAACAGACTTCTTCTCCTCCTCCCTCCCTCCCTCCAAACCGGCTCAGACACACACCCGCATCCATCACATCCGACTCGACTCGGATCATCCGCCAACAGCAACGGCGCCACCCCTGCAAGCTGCCGCGCTCCCTCGACGGTCAGACTTGTGGGGGCTCTGCGGTGCCTCGCCCGTTACAGATACGGCACGTCATGCTGCGCTCGTCTCTTCGCGGGGAGGGTTGTAAAGGGGGTTTATGTTGGTAACTATCATGTTGCTGTGAGACTGCTGTCTTCACAACTTCATAGGCATAGACATGATGTCTGTTTCCCTACCTACCTACCCAACTCAACTACACGTCATCAAGTTTGTACGTCTTTCTCTTCACAACTCCTCAACGGCATCCCAGCAGCCCGCCTTGCCCTTCGACTCGCAGTGGCCCAAGGCCGCCGTGCGTCCCTCGTCTACAACAAGTTCCCTTTTCCTTTTGATGCAATGTCGCCTGACCCAAGACGTTGGTCGCAGAGCCGGACAAGCGCATGACAGCCGGACCCGGGCAGTTTACAGATTACTAACGTCGTGAGCCCAAGCTGCTCCGACTTGCCCCCTGTCTCCGGCCCGATTCCCCTCTTCATTTCCCCTATCCGCCGGCCACCTGAGGAAGATGTCTCTTCTTTCTGGTCTGAAAGGCCTTTGCTGTAACCTATCGGACAGGTAGACAGTTCCGTGGCCCTTTCTCCTCCTTGATCCTCTCGACATGGCTTTTTTCCTCCTCAGCAGACGGAAAAGGAGGTGGGCAACGCACAGGTGCCCAAGTTCCTCTCCCTTTCCCCTTTTCTCCCAGCCCACCACCCTCTGGGTCCTCGTCAAGCGACGGCTTCCGCAGGTACTTGCTGCAGCAGAGCGTCGATCCTAGCGAGCTCGAAGCCATGGATCAGACGTGGTCACTGGCCACCGCCACATTGATGTACAGTACATATTTGTTGTACTCGATAGATGCATGGTGCGGGCCTCAGGCGCGGCGAAGCCTCGAAGACTCCACCATCTCTCTTATTGGCTTCGATCCCGCGGATGAACGCATATCAGTTTCTGACCAGTCCCTTGCAAGGGTCGAGAGAAAGCGGAAGCGGAGAGAAGGGGGGAGGGGGCGTGGAATTTGGACGACGTGCATGTCGTCGTTGAAAGGGGGGCGGGCTATAGCAATGAAACCAGGGTTGGGCGCGTCAGGTCACAACGAACCAGGCTCTAGGCCGAGGATGCAGGCAAGTGTTGGATGAAAGATTTCAAAGCTAATGGTTCTAAGAAGAGGGTGGCCACTGGGAGAAGGAGGTGAGCGAGCGATGACGACACACGCACACGAGAGATGGAGAGAGAGGGGGGGAGGGAGGCGAAAGAGAAAAAGAGAGGGGGATGGGAGAGCTAGAGAGAGCTCGCGCGAGTCTTGAGCGCCAGGTAGCCGCCAAGGGGTTGGATTGCTACCAAGAAGACAAGGTGGTGCAATCAGACGGGCTGCAATGCATGCCACGTTAGAGCAGCATCGAGTCGGGAGGAGGCCGAGCCAGCGACCCAACCAGGCTAGGATACGGATACGCACGGCCACGGGAATAGCAGTCGACAAACAGTTTCGCGTCCGTCGGCGATCAGAGGGAGGCCGTCTGTCCAGGCGCGTGTTATGATTTATCCCCCCTTTCCCCTCCAGCCGGTCTCGTGTGCCGCCTGCAGAGGGCATGTCGTGCTTGCTGCATGTCCAGTGACGGACGGCTCCTCTGCTACCTATCCACCTAGATACTATTAGTAGCCAAGGTATGTACGGATATGCTTCCAGCGTCTCTCTTGATTTCACGACTACCTACCTGCCTACCTATCTATCTACCTGTCCGTACTACGTGCGTACGAATATCACATCTATCTACCTACTACCTATCCGTACAGACGTATGTACATACCTAGTTTAGAAAACCGGGTAAAAGAAAGAGGGCATCTGCAGCTGTATGGATTGGTGCTTTCACGTGTTATATAGGTGCATGGATGAAATGCATGTGCGCAAATATAAAACCACCTACCCAGTCGTGGTGACACGGAGCTGAGTCCAATACACTGTATTTGTGATATGATGCAGGGGATTATAGATGGCAGACTGCCCACATGGTGTATGTACAAGTACAACAAGAATGAGAGAAGCAAAGAAACTGTAGCGACACACACTGAACTGTTCGATTGGTCTGCTTCAGGGCTATAGGGCCGATGAGAGAAGATGGAGGGGGAAAGGGGGATAAGAGAAAGTCCCGCGGGACCGGGGCTACACCGGCGGCCGACCGCGTTGTAAGCCACAGCTCCGCAATACTTCAGGGGACCTGGAAGGGGGGAGGGGGGAAGATGCGGAAGAAGAAGAAGAGGGTCAATGTCTTTGGCTCCGACGACAGGGGAGCCACGCCCTGCGGGGGAAAAGGGAAGGGGGAAGGGCAAGGGGAGGTGGAAGGGGGGAGATGGTGGTGGTGGTAGTGGCTTGTGGTGGAGAGGTTTATAGCCCTACATCTACGGGATACGTCCCTGGTAGGGATCACAAGTTGATGGAGAAGGAGTCGATGCCACTAGCCGTCGAACCCGTCGTCCCAACTCTGGTGGCCACGACCAATGAGAGAGCCGGGATGGCTGCTCTGAATCGATTATTTTTTTTTTCCCTTTCTCAATGACCGTCGAGGGAGCATCGTCGCCGGGGAGCGGCATTCCCGCCTGTGGACGGAGGGGGATCCACCGTGATGCAGGAAGAAAGGAGTCTCTCTCCCTCTTTTCTTTTAGTTGTGTCGAAGATGATGTTGATGATGTTGATGGTGGTGATGGTGATGATGGTGATGGTGGTGATGGTGGTGATGGTGGTGATGGTGATGGTGGTGATGGTGGTGATGGTGTTGACGGTGATGATTGGGACGGTGATGACGATGATAATAACGATGTCTGAGGCTGACAGAGAGAGAGTCAGAGTTAGAGTCAGAGTCAGAGACAGAGACAGAGACAGAGACAGAGACAGAGACAGAGACAGAGACAGAGACAGAGACAGGCAGACAGATATCGGAAAGAAAGCCGCAGCTTTCCGAGGCCATCATCATGGTCTATGTGTATGTACGTATGTATTCCGGATATCTGATCTCTATCCGTATGTCATACCCATTACATCAGCACACACACTATTGTATACATGCAGTCCTCCTCACAAGAAGGAGAACGAGATGGACAAGGTAAACAGCATCGTCAACAACGACTCCATTCGCCATCTCCTCATCATCTTGCTTGCACCTCCCTCTTCTATGTATGTATGTATGTATGTATGTATATCCATACTGTACGGAACTTTCCAGCAACCGCCCGCCTCAAATGCCGTCACACCGTCCCCGTTGCAAAACTGAGAAACAACAATCATCCATGATGCACTTATTTTGGTGAGACAAGCCCGTTTTAAGCTTGCCATTTACCCAAACGTGCCGAGGTAACCGCCGCCTTTCTCACCTTTATCCCTCCGGCATGCATGCATGGCATTCTGCGGCAAGAAGAAGGGAAAAAAAAAAGAAAAGAAAAGAAACACAGAGGATGAAAGGGGGGGGAACAAAGTGGCTTGTAGAGACTTGCAAGGGTGGGAAGCGTGTCTCACCCTCACCGAGGTATCACCGCGACAACAGCCGTCGATACCCAGGCAAAATGCGACCCCCAAGTTGACCCTTCTTCTTCTTCTTCGTCCACTTTCTCTTCCCCTTTTTGTCCCTCTTTCACGTCTCTCGTCAAGTCGGTCGTCAACTATGGCACTCGACAAGAGCGCAGAGTCATGTGCTGCTCGAATGATGATGGCTTTGCCTACATGTTTACATACATATGGGACTTCATCACCACCCACAGGCTATCTACCTATGTACTCATCTGCCGAATCAAAAAACTCCGCCTTGTATGTATATTCAACTGGCCGACTCCGTCAACTCAATATATACATATATTACATTGCACACATCATATATTGCACAATTTTAATTCCCCCCCTGCGGCTTGCATCTAATAGTCGTAGAATCCTTTCCCGCTCTTCTTCCCCAACCAACCGGCATCAACCATCTTGCCAAGCAATACGCTGGGTCTATACTTAGAATCTCCCGTCTCCTCGTGCAGCACCTTCATAATCGATTGACAGGTATCCAACCCGATAAAGTCGGCAAGCTGAAGAGGTCCCATGGGCACGTTGGTCCCGTTCTTCATAATGGCATCAATGGAATCGCGATCTCCGACCCCAGTCTCCAGGCATATGATAGCCTCATTAATATAGGGCATCAGGATGCGATTGGCCAGGAAGCCGGGAGAGTCAGCCGATACCGAAGCTATCTTACCCAGCTTCCGGCAGAATTCGACGGCCGTATCCAAAGTCTCTTTGCTGGTTTGCAGACCACTGATAATCTCTACGCCCTTTTGTACCGGCACCGGGTTCATAAAGTGAGTCGACACGACGCGCGACGATGCAGACGTATCCGTAGGATTATCCGTCGTCGCCGCGGCGATGCGTGTGATGGATATGGAAGACGTATTGGTCGCTAGGATCGCGTGCTTCGGGCACACTTTGGCCAGCTGCGCGAAGATGTCAAACTTGAGCTTGGGGATTTCCGGCACTGCCTCGATGACGAAATCGACCGAGCTCAGCTCCTCGATACTGTTGCTGGGATGAAGTCGTGCCCTGGCCTTATCGGCCTCCTCTTGCGTTGTCCTGGACTTGGACACATCCTTGGCCAGTAGCTTGTCTGAGCCTCCCATGTCAGCCGCGCGTCTCTACGAGCTCGGAGGGGCAGTACCGGCGAAGGCAAGACCCTTGTCCATGGCCTTAGTGGAAGAATCGACGAGTATGACGGGTATCTGCGCCTTTTGCGCCGCCACCAAAGCTATCCCGAGCCCCTGACACCCCCCTCGAACTGTCAATCGCACGTAGACGCAAGCGAATAGGGGAACCGGACACACCATCTGGCCGGCGCCGATAACGCCGAGCTTATTGACATTGGCCGCGCACCTCGACGAGAGGCAGCTGAAGCTGCGCACTGAAGACGCTTTGCGCGCAGTTCGAAGAAACGAGCCCGTCATATTCCAAGGTAGTTTCTCTGTGATCGAAGCTCGTCTGGAGTCGCGGGAATTCGGTTGATGACGAAAGAAGCTCCGCCCAAGCTCCGCTCGGGTAGCTTCCGCTCGGCAGTATCCGATCCGAGATTCCGGGGATTAGCCCTTGGTGGGGCAGTCGGGGGAAAAAAACGCGTCGCGACGCGTCTTCCTCTCTTTCGCGTAAATTACACACACGCTTTCCAGATTGTGTCATCCAAGGCGCACCCGCGCAACATCACCAAAAGTCGTCATGGAGCCGCTGGACGGCGCAGAAGATACCGTCCATCCAGAAGTTCGAGCGCACATAAATAGTCTCGTCTCTGCAGTGAGCTTTACCGAACCCTGTGGGTGTACATATACGAAGCTCTCAGTTACTGAACTATGACAACAGCTCGGCGGCGTCAGCACCGACGATGACGGCAAATACCAGCTTGGCGACGATGCGCTCGAAGTTCTCCGAGACATCAAACGCTGGATCCGCTTCTATGACGAGAAGACTAACCGAATGGATGTCGCGCGATGCGTCTACGAAGCGAACCTCGTTGAGGGCGACTTGCTGCCTATCCTCGCCCTGTGGCAAGATGGCGCCACTGAAAGCAAACTAAAGACGCGCATAGCTTTGGCCTGCTTCGAAATCTTGGTTCCTCTGACCTGGCCTATGGACCGTGACAAGGAGCGCATGACGGTCAATCATTATCGTCATATCCCCGTCTTGGAACTGGCTCAGCTTCATTACAAAAAGGCAATCATCAACTTCGATGTTGCCCGTATACTGCATACGGCCGTCCGAGCCGCGCTGCCGGCAATAGCGACTCCTACCGGGGACAGGACGGTTCGAGATCAGGGTATCATCAGGCTCATCCTGTTCTTCCTCCGCAACGTGGCCTTGATCGCATACTCGGACAACAAGGGCTTCGAAGGCGATGAGTCGCAAATCTCAAGAAGTGCGACGATGGATGCCTTTTCATATCAGGATATCTTCGTCTTCCTTCTTACTCTTGCTTCCAACATGGGGGAAGGGTTCAGAACCGAGGATATGACGGTCATGGAAATCATCTACCATCTGGTGAAGCGAGTGGACGTTGAGAAACTCTTCATGCACGAGAAACAGTTCAACAAGGCCAAGTCGAACGAGCTCTCGGCCATGATGAAAAAGGAGTCCAACATGCTCAACGCGTACAATCGCAAGGGTCCCACAAGACATAGTCGATTCGGCACCATGGTATGGGTGACACGCGAAGACGGAAAGCTGTCGTCTCTCTCAGGCCAAGACGTCCTGAACGACGCTGCAGTGCGTAACCAGAAGATGGACGACAGTAAGACATATAAGCCCCCCCGCCGAGGCAAAAGGCAAAAGGACGATGGACAGAACCTGGGCCCGTCAGTTCAGCTCAACGCCCGGGCGAGGACGCAGCTGCGATCATTCGTCGAAGAGTTTCTCGACGCCGGCTTCAACCCCCTGTTCCAGCATGTTCGCAAGTCCATCCAACGGGAGGCATCGCACGCCATGCAGTACCATAGACGGCAGTTCTTCTATCTCGTCGCCTGGTTTCTGGAGGCTGAGCGCATGAGACGGCAGGCCAAGAAAAAGACCGCCGGCGGCGAGCAAGCAGGCGGCGAAGACGACGAGGTTCACAGCTTCAACCTGGTGGCCGGTGTGCTGAACCAGGAGATGTTTATCACACTCAACGCGGCCTTCCACCAATCGTACGACATGAAGGACTGGCAAGAATTGACGGCTGTCATGCGCTGCTTCACCCAGATCCTCTTGACAGTGCAGGAAATGGCCGACAGTGGGCGTGAAGACGACGAGGAGATTGCGGAAAACGTGCTCAACCGCCTTTTCTACGAGGAAAAGACATACGACGTCATCGTCGACGCCGTAAAGGCCTACAAGGATCAGGGCTTCGACTTATTGGATGCCGCCACCGAGCTTGCCCACCATTTCCTGCGCATCCTCGAGGCCTACTCCAAGCAGAATGTCGACATGCAGATTCGCTCTCGAAGACGCACTAGGAAGAAGAAGAAGAAGCAGGAGGATGCGGCGGCGGCGGACGAGGCCACGACAATGATCGACGAGCAGGACGGTGAAGGCTCAGCAGACGAAGACGAGGCGGCGGCAAAGCAGACGTCGAAGGAACGCAAGTTCGACTTTCACAGATTCTCGTCCAAGTTCGCGGCGCAAGGGGTCGTCAACACCTTCGTCAACTTGACCAAGTACTACGCCGACCTCGACGACAATCAGCTGAAGAGGGCGCACCGATATCTTTATCGTCTCGCCTTCAAGCAGGAGATGAGCGTGATGCTCTTCCGCGTCGACATCATCCATCTTCTATACAACATGATCAAGGGGCCCGAGCCGCTGGACAAGTCGTCCAAAATGTTTGGCGAATGGGAGGAGCTCGTCAAGCAGATATTACGCAAGTGCTTCAAGAAGCTTCGCGAGAGGCCAGAGTTGTTCGTCGAGCTCCTCTTTAGCAAGATCAACGCCACGGCCTCTTACCTCGAGTACGGGTACGAGA
This sequence comes from Ophiocordyceps camponoti-saundersi (nom. inval.), assembly GCA_003339415.1. Classification (NCBI taxonomy): domain Eukaryota; kingdom Fungi; phylum Ascomycota; class Sordariomycetes; order Hypocreales; family Ophiocordycipitaceae; genus Ophiocordyceps; species Ophiocordyceps camponoti-saundersi. The sequence goes on from PDHQ01000003.1 coordinate 149,005, forward strand.
AGCAGACGATGACGGCCAAGAAAGAAGCTAAGCCCGGGGCTGAATTGGAATTTAAACACACCGAGGAACGTGATCGGCAGATTGCTATCGTGGTGGGCGCCATGCTGGATAGGAACGAGAGTCATCATATCAACTGGCTGAAAGGTGTCCTTACCGAAGCCGAGAGCGAACGACGATCCTGGGCCGCGGCTGAGGAGGCGATGCCTTCCGTCGGGGAGGATGGAGAGCCAGCAGAAGATGCAGAACCGAAGAAGGCTCCTCTAATCAGTGAGAGATTTCCCCAATCCCCCTATTTCGTAGCTAACAACTATACCAGACGTAAGACCCGACAGCCCAGCTCAACGCACGGCCATGTTCAAAAACTCCTACCTCCGACTCCTCATGACCGTCAGCGGACTGCAAAGATTCGGCCCAGTCTCAGAAGAGACAATCGACTCGTGCTGGATCATAGCCGAAGACATAACAGCAGATCACATCAAAGACACGCTCCACTACATAAACCAAGCCGAGTTCAACCCACCAACCTTTGACAACAACAGCTCAGCCGAGAAGCAACTGCGACGAAAGACACTTTCAAGAAAGAAAGCCGCATACGACGATGACGACGACGACGAAGAGGAAGAAGACGATGAAATCTTATTCCCCGTAGGCGGACCAACAGTACGCAAAGCCATCGACAATGACGCCTCACGACCGAAAAAGACCCGTCGAAGACGCACCAAAAGAGAAGGCTCGTCGGAAATCCTCGACGAAGAACTAGAAGAAGCAAGACGCAAGCGTAGAGATCGCGAGCGCGAAAAAGCCCTTCGCATCAAGTCCGCCCTGTACGTGCGCGAAGGCGACGACGACTTCAACTCAGAAGAAGACGAGGCCTTCTTCGCGCGAGAGAGAGCCATCGCAGATCGTGCCAAAAAGGCAGCTGCTTCCGCCGCCACGGCGCCGTCAGAGAAGAAGAAGAAGAAGCGTAAGTCTGATGCCATGCTCGTCAAAAGCGATGACGAAGATGAGGAAGACGACGAGGGTGAGGATTTGCCGAGGAAGAAGCAGAAAGCAAATGATTCCATCCTCGACGATGACGATGACGGCATAGGCAACTCTCCCGACTCGGTTCATCTAAGAATCGAGCCGAGCGGAGCCGACGATGATAAGGAGCCGAGCCGGGATGAGGACGAGGACGAGCCCGTTAAGACCAGGTCGCGGCCCAGAATCCGTGGTGGATTCGTCATGTCGTCTGATGAAGAGGACGGATGACCTCCTCTATTCTTGACCTTGTTTTTGCATCTCTATCCGGGATGGGGTTTTGAAGACGAACGGGAGAAATGGGGGGGGGGGTCATGTTCTCGACATGGTCTCCTTCAAATCCCCCCTTTTTGGCATCCTCTTGAATAAGAAACGAGGGATAACAGATGATGGACGGGTTTGTTTCCGAATCATCTTCATGTATTCTTACCCCTTTTGCTTCTCACAGCATGAGATGGCGCTCGGCGTTATAGGCTTCTTTATATTTCCCATCTCCGGTATCCAGACGCACATCTACTCATATAAATAGTTTCGACTCAGATGAAGCGAGCAATGCAAACGCTTTTGATCTTCTATCAACTCACTCGTATCCTTGGCAGTGGTCCAACTGTATGTTTATATGGTATGTGTGCATAGTGTATCCCTGATCCAGAAGTTTCAAGCCGTCGAATCCAACTTGACCGAGGAAGGCAAAACCCAAGCCACCGTCTAGCGCCGATCACCTCTCCTCCTCGTAGACGAGCTCTGCAAGCTTTGCGCCTGACCGAGCTCAGCCAAGTGCTCGACCGCCTTGCGACCGCTGGCGGCACTCGCCTGACGAGCACCATCACGACTAATCGACAACGACTGTGATCTTGATCTTGACCGTGACGGTCCGTCTGCAGCCGTTTGGCTGCTATCGCTGCCGGCGACGGTGCCGGCACTGGTGCCGCCGCCGCCGATGCCCTCCATGATGAATGGTGAGGCGGTCGGCGCGTCCAGCACAGCCAGCTCCTCGGGCTGGAATGCGAGCGGTAACAGCTTGGCTCGAACAGGGATAAGAGCAATGATGAAGACGGGGAAGCCGACGGCGGCGACGGTCTGCGTGACAGCAAAGGTGGCGCCGAAGCCGACGAGCTCGATGCCAACAAAGAGCCAGACGGCAGTACGGCGCTTAATGGTCTTGAGCGGATTGTCCGCCGGCGTCAGGCTCTTGTCGCGGCAGAGGAAGAGGATCTTGGCAGTGATGCCGTTGGCCTCGAGCGCCTGAACGCCCATGATGAAGAAGAGACCGGCGAGGACGCCGTGGGGAATGAGGTGAATGACCAGTAGCAGCGGCCCCGTCATGGTGCCCAGCGTCAGTAGCCCCTGGGCCAGGTTCGAGACGCGCTGCTCGACTACGTGGGTCGGCTCGAAAGTATAGTCGCCCCTGTCCTCACCTTGGGCGTCTAGCTTCCTTACCAACTTCGTCACGCAGAGAGATTCGGTGTGAAAGGGGGCCTGGGGAATGAGACCGTTGGGAAAGGGCAGGCCGAGGATGCCTGCGACACCCGTCGTGACGCCGAGAAGGAAAAGATCCCAATGGAAGCCGGCGGGCTTGCGAAGCGGAAACTCGCTTCCTTGAGCGATAAGAGAAGACACTGCGAGGGTTAGAAACTGGCACGTGGAGCGTTAAAGACTCACGACGTACCATTATGGTCGAACCAGAAGAGGATAGTAAGGAGGACGGCGAAGGGCAGCGCCGTAAAGATTTGACCGACGCTCAGAGTCCAAAAGTCAACGAGCCAGTGCCGGCCGCTGGTCGGTTCAAAGGCAATGCCCGTGGGCAGCCTTTCGAGATCGACGCCTTGCATGCGGCCGAAGTGGACGAAGCCGGTGAAGAAAATGAGAGTCAAGGGGGTGCCGTAGTCTTTGAGGAATACTCGAACAGGATGGCTGAATAGGCTGCTGGTTCCGAGCTGGCCGCAGATGTATGCCGAAACGAAGACCAGGAGAGCCGCGACGATGGAGAGGTAAAAGCTACTGCCGTCTCCGAGACGGGCGAGCACCTGAATACCCTTCTGGAGATAGATGAAGGCGACGTAGAAGCCGAAGATATCGCAGGGGAAACGCGTTACCCAGCGCAGCCAGTTGCACGAGTTTGTGATGGCAAGGATCCAGTGAAGAATGAGAGACCATCTGAGAAAGGGAGCGACAAATAAGAGACGTTTAATTGCCGGGCCTTTATTCGGACGAGAGGTACTCACATGCCTATCCAGGCCATGAATCCAATGTAGTTGACGCCGCTGGGCATCATAATGTCGTAGACGGTGCTGCGAGAGTCAGTAGGGGTGTAAGTAAGGAGAAGTGACGGCGCAAGCACATACTAGTTGAAGACGGTGATGGGACCTGACAAGTTGATCGTCAGTAAAGTGAGACTCTTGGGTGAAGAGGGGAAATTCGGATAGAATCACCGGTGACGCCCACGATGACAATAGGCTGCGCGGCGAAGAGGGAAAAGACCACAGCACCCAGGACAGAGGCCAGTAACACCTCATTGACGCCGTAGTTGGAGCCAGTCTTCTGGAACATGTCGAGCGAAAAGGCAAGGGCCGGAAGAATGCTACAAACGGTGAATCAAACATGAACAAGCAAGCCAGTTAATTGGTGATGCCCTACTTGGCGAAGTACATGTAGATTGTGGCGGGAACAACGCGATAATCCCAGGCATCGCGCCAATCGCTGCGATAGAAGGGAGCTCTGCGGCGAATATCGTTGAGGATGCCGCGGAAAAGATGAAGGCGCCACCAAGATTCGCGGACGTCGCGTGGCGGGTCAGGCAGCGCTGGCTCGGCAGCTATGGTATCGACCGTCTTGTCGTCCATGGCACGAGGGAGAGGGAGTCTCTTCTCTTGTAGCCGAGAAGGGGGAAGTTTCAAGTAGGAGTTGGTGGCATAGTGGTAAAGGAGGAGACAGAAAGCGACGACAGAAGAGAGAGGGAAGAAAAAGGCAGACGAAGAAGGAGAGGAAGAAGAGGAAGAAGCAGTAGAAGAAGCAGAAAGAAGCTGACGAAGGCGATGACGACAAGGGAGCGGATCGATATTAGTAGTAGGCTAAACGCCAGGCTGCTCCGTTTCAACCGCCAGTCCCACAGTGGACTGACATGATTGACGCGCCCCTCAAGAAGCTTGCTAAACGGTGGAGAGAGAGAGAGAGAGAGAGAGGAGAATAGATAGGGATTCCGATGCCATCCAAGGTCAATTGTGTCGTCGTCGTCGACGATGGCCGCCACATGGTCGTGTATCATCTACAACCCTCCCCCAGTTTTGACCCTGGCCTGCAAAAAGCCTGCGGCCCTGCCCAAGATCAATCCCCCTTGCCCTTGCCCTTGCCCAAGGTCAACGCAACGGGTACCTGCTTCCTTCGTCCTCCTTTGTGACCCCGCACCGCCTCCGGTGGCCGGGCCCTTTCCTCCCCTCCCCCGATGTCGGCCGCCCCGCCGGGTCCGGTAGTTGATACATAGTACGGACGTACTTAGTAGCAGGCACTAGCCGTATAAAAGACTCGGTCTAGGAACTTTTTCGACCAATCACGGAGTCGCGTCAGCCATGCTCTCACTACCTCTCCATGCTATGATAAGCAATCAGGTGCCATGTGTGCTACAGCCTACACTCACCTACAGACTACAGTAATGAGAAAACCACTTTGGCCCTCAAACCCTCGTTGATGCAACGGAGCAGTCACAAAGCGAGAAACACGATTCGGGTTGCAGTATCCGTACCTAACCACATGCGTAGTGTACATACAAACCTACCCACCTGGTAGGAAATGAAGGAGTCAGGTCAAAAAGACAAGATCGTGAGCACAAAACCCCCTTCCACGCTGTCTCCTATACAGGTAGGTTGTAGTAGGTAAATAGCCCAACGAGTGAGTGGCTCCCCCAAACATATGTATATACATCATCTCTCGACTCGGACTCTCACCTTGCACCTATCCAACTCATACCTACGTACTAAGGTACATACCTCACCTCACGCCTCACTGCTTCCTTCATCCTCCTTCGTTCTCTCGCCCAGCCTCAACCCGATACCGGCCGTCCCGCCACCACGTCTCGTGCCTTAGCAGCCTCGTAGTCCGAAGTCGTCACAAGGCTCAGTCTAGGAACTTTTCCGACCAACCACAACGGCTCGTCAACCTCACCGTCTCCCACCCGACATCTTATCTCGACGTTTTTCGGCCTGGTTTTTTTTTTGCCATGACTGTCAGCGAAACGTCTTCCTAGACAGCGGGCAGATACCAATTGGAGCACACATACTAGACGAGGACTTCTCCTCGTCCCAAGCCTGGCATTTGGTCTTGCTCCTTTTCCTTTCGACGATTTTCCAAGCTTTTTGTCTCGAACGGCTTTGGCAATCTTTCTGTCGAGAGCCGAATCGCCGGTCGTCAAAGATTGAAGCTCACTCGGCCCTGGATTCGGGTAGCAAAGCCGTCCAAAACACCTGTAACACTCATCATCGGTTGCGAGTCCTTCTTCGATGTAGAAGCGCTCCTTCTGCGCCAGCTGTGCACGCTCATCTTTCCGGTCCATGGGCTTCGGAACAGCATATTCCCAGTCGAAGCGTGACGCACACATGCCCTGTAACGACTGAGCTGCGGCGCGGTTGTTAGCATGTGTGTATGTATGTACGAACATGAGTTCCTTGAGATCCAAAGATAGGGCGTGCCTTACTCTGCCAACGACGAACCGGAGGACGAAGCAGAGGAAAGTCCCGGTCAGGCTCCGTCTCGACGTTCCAATCGAGCAAGTCCCGGAGGGTAGCACGTTGGGTATGGTTAAGAGCGGTATTTTCTGGGCCGGTGAGTTGGTTCATAAACATCCGGACCAGTCCGCGGAACGTCAAACCCTCCGGAGGCGTCGTAGATCCATTCAGGGGAGGCTGCTGGCCAAGGTGCCCGAATTGGAGCCACCTCTTGTCAAAGTACGGGTTGCGCCTCCAATCGAGCGCAGAAAGGTTAAAGAAGTCTCCCAAATGGTAAAGAGGAACGTCCCCTCTCGGTATCGCGATGGCTATATCTTGCACCTGTGACCAGAGTACACCACCGGGCGCTGCAACATCCCAAGGGTCCCCATTCCCTGTCTCCAGCATATGAGGCGACGCAGCAATGCGATACATCCACCGAGGTGTGGAAAGCCAAGAGGTAGTTAATTCGTAACCGAGGAAAACCCATGCATCCGAACAGCCTTCAACATATCCGTAGCTCCAGTGAATATCAGGGCTATCACGAATTAAGAGTTCCGGCCGGATTCCGCCTCTACTCCTGAACCACGTGGGTGAATCTCTGATGTTTCTGGGAACCATGTAAAGGATCTTGGGTTGTCGCATGGTGAAGTCGAACATGGCCGTTGCCGTTGACCATAGTAGCAACCATGCTGATGAATGGTAATAGCTTCTCATTTTGCCTCATAGCAGCAAAGAGAATGGAATGAAGGTCAACGAGTTAAGTCGGATTCGAAGGATAGCATGTTGAGGAGATGGTGAAGAATTTATCACGAGCTGTATTCATATATACGGGGACGGTTACGTGCGTGTTTATCCGTACATACATACATCTGAACTGATCCTCATGTCAGGGTTGCAAGGCCATGAGAAGCCCGACTTAGCCTTTTCCGGAAGATGCGAATATTTCTTCGCTCGGACAGGCATCCCTACAGGTAGCCTGTAGATACGGAGGTAGGCAGCTCGTGATGGCTGTACATAAGACAACTCCAGGAACATCCTTGCAGCCTATCGCCCCCGTCTACATATGTATATAGTTATGTCAGACAAGGAGGAGGCGTGCAAATTGCATTAATTAATATGCTTACCCTCTCTAAACGGAGGGAATTATCGTTATCTTTATATATATAATAAGAACCTTCCGTATCGGCCTCTTATACCGTAATACCCTTATAAATAAGCTTTTATTTTTATAGCTTATATATTACCCCGAATATAGCCCTTTTCCTAATAGGAATTCCGTTTCCTAAGCTATAAATCCGTTATTATATTACTTATACGCCTTAAAAAATAATAAAAATATACGCCTAACTTACTCTTATCTTAGCTTTTTAATATACCCTTATAAGTGCTATATATACCGCCTTTTATACTAGGTAAGTAATACTTACTTTTTAAAAAGTATAATTAAAGTTTCTCGTAATAATTAAGGAAAAAATTAAAAATTAATTAGCGGTAAGGTATATAAGTTAGTTTATTTAGCTTAGAAAATATTAGATAATAGTTAAGCGGTTATTTTTATAGCTAAGCTTTCGATAAAGCTAAGTTCGATTTTTAGTACCTCCTTAATATATATTTTCGGGAATTATTATATAAGGGAGGCCCTTAATTAGGTAGCTTAGCTAATAGCTATAATAAAGGGATTAAGGGCCCCCTTATTATAGTAAATTAGCTAAATTACTTAGTTAAGGGTTTTTCTTAGTTAATCTTATTAATAATATTTTCGGGTATTATTAACTTTTTATCTTTTTTTATATATTTTAATAAGTTTATTATATTATCTTAACGATAAAAAGATTAATAAATAAGTTAAAAAAATTAAAAAGAAAAAATTCGTAAAGAAAATAAAAATATCGTAATTAAAAGTTTATAATATTTTAAGGTAATCTCCTTAATTAAAATAGATAATAAAAAAGATAATCTTAAAATAAGGGTATTATTTAACTAATAAGAAAATAATTATAATAGCGATTAGGGAGTAATAAAATAGGGTTACTATTTAATTTTAGTAAAGATTAGTCTAGTAATAAAAAAATAATAATAATTTAAAATAACGCTTAAGTTATAATTAATAAGGTTAATTATAAATATATAAGTCCGGATTTAATATATAAAACTAAAAGAGATAAGTATAATTATTTATTTAAATAGCCCTTTTAGAGGGTATTTTCTTCCCTTTAAGCTAAGTAAAGAGGGTTAATTAGAGGTATTTTCTTCCTTTTTTCTAACCCTCTTATCGATATATAATATAATAAGGCTAATTTCTTTTTAGAAAATACGGAATTTCTCTTTTTAAAGCGGCTTTATTAAGCTATTAGCTATTATATTAGAAGTCTTAATTTAGCCTATCTTTATATAGCCGGATTAAACTTTTTATTATAGCTAGTAAGAGTATATATTAACGTAAAAAAGCTTCGTTTTTAGCTTTAAATTCTCCTCCGTAATTAGCTTAATTATTTAAAAATTATTATAGTAAATTATAATATCTTATATAAGCTTAAATTATATTTCCTTATAAAGCCTCTCGAAAGCTTTAACTTCCTTAATAATATAAGAGAGGGCTAGGAACTTTACCTTTATAAATAAAGTTATAATAATATCCTATTTACCTAATTTAAAAATAACTATACCCCCGAAAACTTAGATAATAAAGCTTTTAGTATTTTTATAGTTATAATTATCCCTAAATAAAGCGTTAAATATAGCTATAATAGTCGAATTATTATTATTATAACTAATTAAAAGGTTCTAAATATTACGAAGGAATTTTATAATATAAATTATAGATTATAAATATTAAAGGCTAAGATTTATAAGACCTTATATTAAGTAGCTAATAGCGAATATAATATCCGCTTAAGTAATAATTATAGCGTATATTAAGCTACTAATAATAGCTTAATATTACTTAATCTTTTCTTTTATTATTTACCCCTTAAAGGGGGGGATCTTCTTAAGCGTTATAAGCTATAGTTAAGTTTTCTTTACTAGGAGCTTTTTAAATTTCGTTATAACTTTTTAAATATAAAACTTTTAGCTTAGGAATAAACGCCGATTAGCCCTATCCCTAATAATTTTAATATTTAAGAATTAGCGAAGGTCCTTAAGATCCTTAATTTAAAAGGCCTTTTTAATAGCCTCTCGAAACTTATTATATTTATCTATTTAATTTTTTCTAAATAAAGCTATAAGATTATCGATATAAAAGAAAATAATAATCTTTTTATTTATTATAATATAAGGGTTTTCTAAAATAGTTCTATAACCTTAATCTTTTAGCTAAGCTATAAGTAATTTATACTAAAAAAAAGGGGATCGTTAAAAGCTATAAAAAGCCTTTTTTAACTTCTAAGCTTAGCTTAGCTTATTAAAGCTAAAAAGTATCTTATAATATACTTTTTTATTAAAATTACTATTATAAAATATATTTACGAAATTATACTAATAAGCTTTAAAGTTAAAATAGGCTATTAAGGCTATTAATAGCCGGAATATTTATACTATTAGTATATAAGCGTATATAAATAATTTATTCGGCGGTTACTTATTTTCGTATATAATAACGTAAGCTTTATATTTCTAAAAAAGCCTTATAAATTAAACTTATAAATAAAAACTTATTTAAAATTAATTAACCGCTATCTTTAAAGTATAGCGGCTATTAAGATTTTTTTAATAATTTTATAATCCTCTATCCTTATTAACTTAACCTTTATAGCTTTTAGCTATTATACCTTATCGGGCTTATTATAAGCCCCTTTATACGTAAAAGGGGGCTTTAGTAAATAGTCCCGATAAGGCTTATCTATAAGGGCTTAAAAGAGGATAAAAGCTAAATTCCCTATCTAATTAAGGGAGTTAGGGGTAAAAGGCGTATAAAAGGGCATTTCCGCCTCTTTTATTAAGAGATTTATAAGTCCGGCGCTAAGATAACCGTTATCTTACTTTTTAATATTAAATTAATTAGAAAGGCTAGAAAACGCGTTTTTAAGCGTTTCTTAAGATTAAGTATTATTACTAGCTAGGTTACGTATACTAAGCGCTTCTTATTATAAAAGCCCGAGGAGATTATTATTATTAACTTCCTCCTTTTAATCTTTAATTATAGAAACCTAATAAAGAGCTTTTTCTAGCTAAGAGGTATCCTTATAGTTTTACTTATAAAATACCTTCTTATTAAAAGTTATAAATAAAATACTAATTAAGAAGTGCCTTTAATATACGCTTATACGTATAATCTACTAGTAGTTATATATACTAAGCTAGCTACTAAATATAATATATAGGAAAGGGAGACGGGCTAGCTACCGATCGTAAGATTATAGAATAGCTACTATAAAAAGTATAAGTATAAGTAAGAGTTTTTTAAAAATTAAAATAGTAACTATAAAAGAATCTAAATTACTACCTAAAAGAATATTAGGCTAATTATATAGCTAGGAGCTTAAGGAAGATTTCCTAGTATAATCTTAAAGGTATTTACCTAAGGGGATTTTACGGTGATTTCCGAGTATATTAGTAAAATAAAGATTTCCTAGTACGCGGTGATTTCCTAACGTACGGGGATTTCCTAGTAAAATCCGGAGATTTCTAGAAGTATATTTTAATACTAAATCTTACTAGAAATCTTAGTAAAATCTTAAGAGTTATTATAGAGAAATCCTAAAAGGAAATCCTAGTAATTTCCTAAGCGTAAAGGTGATAAAGTTTCTAGGGGAAATCCGAGTAAAATCCTAAGGCGGGAAATCCTAAGAAATCTTAGGGAAATATTATAAGAGGTTAGGCGATTTATAAGGGTGTTATTACACGTCCCATATTAGCCTTTTTAAAAAAAATACTTAGATTAGGTATTATAAGGAGGAAGTAATACTAGCTAAATAGCTAATATAAGCTTTTAGATTAAATTTACTTTAAAGGCCTCTTATAGCTTTCCTTATTATAAGAAAAGCCTTATAGCTATAAGCTTTAATATGCTTAAGGTTTTAAATAAAGCGATCCTCCGGATAACTTTTTTACTAAAAGTTATAAGTTTTAAGCTAATAAAGCCTCTACTTAATTAGCTATATAGCTACCCCCTTATTTACCTTATAAAGCGTCCTATTAAAAAAGTAAATAGCTATATATATAGCTATTAGCTATAAGTTATAAGGGAAGCTTAATTATATAAGAAAGTATATAGCTATATAAGTTACGATACCCCTTAATTATTTAATATAACTATTTTAGTATATATATATTAAAGAGGTAAATTAAATATTAATACTTTTAAAAAATATATTCTTATAGAAGGCCTTAGTAAATAAGGCTTTCTTATAATCTATAAAGATAATTAAGACTTTTAAATTAAAAAATCTCGCGATATACGCTACGAATTTAACTTATATAGCTAGTAAGTTAGTTTTATAAAAGATATCGTACCCTTTTTATTCTCCTATAAGCTTATAAGTAAATAAGGCTAAATAAGCTAATTTATTATAGCTTAATTTTATATAGAATAAGTCGAAAAAGATAATAGCTTAAGAATATTAAGGTTATAAGGCCTAATAAGGTACCTATAATCTCTCTTTTTTAAGTTTAGTAATTATATAAATTTCGTAGTTAATTATTAAGATAGCTTTATTAATATTAACCCCTAGTAACTTACCTAATAAAGCTTATACCTTAGCTTTTAGATAGCTTATATAAGCGTATTATAAGTTCTTATCTATTTTTATAATAAGTTAAAGGAATTATAAGTTAAGTAAAGCTATAAAGGTAAGTTTAATAACTTATAACTAAGGCTACTTAATCCTTATAATTATATAATAAAAGGTTACGTTATTCCTTAAGTTATAAAGCTAGCTTATAAGGTTATTCTAAGCGTAATTTTTTTCTATAAAAACTATTAAAAAAATAAGATTAGTATTAAAATTAAAGTTAAACTTAATATTAGTAAAAGTTATATAATAACTTATTTCTATTATTAATATAACTATACTTACCTTTAAGGTAATAACTTTAATTATAATAACGGTAAGATTAGCTTAAGCTTTTAAGTTAAAAATATTAAACTAATTAAAAGAGTTAAAAATATATATTAAGTACCTTTTATTAAGGAGGACGCTATTTTTTATCTTTATATTTTTCGAAGCGGGATTTCTTAAAGCTATAAAAACGCCCGAAATTTCCTTATCTTTTTATTAGCTAGTAATTCCTTTATTTTCCTTCTTCTATTAATTAACTTTTTATTAAGTTAATCGATAATAAGCTACCTTATCTATAACTTATTAAAGAAAGTTTTTATTAAGATTAACTTAATTTTATAAAAAAGAAAAGATTAAGTTTAGGAGAACGTAAAAATACCTTTTTTAGTAATTTTCTTTCTTTTTAAACTCTCGAAGATATTTTCGACTATATTAAGTATAAGTTTAAATATTACGCTTTCTAAGATTTTTCTAATTTACTTATATAAAAAAAGAAGAAAAAGGAGGAGGGGCTTATATTACTAAGTAGCTATTTTAATCCTTATTTTATAAAGTATTTATTTTTATCTATTATTTAAGATTATTATAAATAATAAAAGCTATTTTCTTTTCGATTTAATTAAGCTTAGGGGCCTTATAATTAGCTTTTTTAAATTTCTAAAAAACGTTAATAAATTAAGGAACTTTTCCGCGGTTTTTATAATAAATTAAATTAAGATTATATTATATTATTTATATAAATAAAGGATATTAATCGCTTATTATATAAATAAAATACTTAATATATACCTTATTAGTAAATTTTACGCTATTTAGTTATAAGTAAATTTACTAAGCTTAAATTAATTAAATAACTTATCTATTAATATCCTTTTTTAAAAGATTTTATAAGAATAAGTTACGTAACTTATTTTTAGCGAGTTTATATTTAATTATATTACTAAGCTATATAAGAGTATATAATATTATTAGCTTTTCTTTTAGTAAAAAATCCCCTTAAATTAAAGATTAATAAGCTAAAAAGAAGCTTACTTAAATAAATAAATTTATCTTTTTAAAAGCTTTCTTTATCTTATAATATTCTTTTAAATCCTCTTAAAAGTTAGGGAAGGTAAATATTTTATATTTTTCTTTAAATAATTAAAAAGTTTTAAGGTTAAGGGTTTCGCTCCTTATTTAATCTCCTAAGCTTATAAATAGAATTTCTAATTAATCTAGCTTTATAAAAATCTCTTATATTTCTAAATTTATAAAAAACTAAATATTATAGCTTTATATTATATTAATAATATCTTAATATTAATTAATTTAATTTTTAAAATTCTTAAAAATAAAAGTAAATTTAATTAATATTATAAAATTTATTATTATATTAGTTATTATATTATTAAAATTTATTAATTATAATTAAAAATTTAATAAATTTAAAAATTATAAGTCCGCTAAAAAAAATAATAATAGCTTTATTTTTATAAGGGCTTAATTAATTAAGTAAATTTATAAAATATAAGCTATATAAGCTATAAGAATAATAAATTTAAATAAATTAAATTAAAAAGTATTAACTAAGCTTATAACTATTAGATAAGGAGAAGGCGTATAAATTATATTAATTAATATACTTACTTTTTCTAAATAGAGGGAATTATCGTTATCTTTATATATATAATAAAAACTTTCTATATTAGCTTTTTATACCGTAATACCTTTATAAATAAGCCTTTATTCCTATAGCTTATATATTACCCCGGATATAGCCCTTTTCCTAATAGGAATTCCGTTTCCTAGGCTGCGGATCCCTTACTATACTGCCTGCACGCCTTAAGGGATAATAAAAACATACGCCTGACCTACTCTTGTCTTAGCCCTCTGACAAGTTACAGCTGGCCAATCAGATAATGACGGAGTATACATAGCTGTCTGAAAGGAAGGCCCCTGTAATCCGTAGCATTATACGGATACGGCAGGTCCGCGAACTGTTGCTGCAGCGTGGCCGTTCATGGTAGCGCTCTCAGCAGAAAGAATCTGCCTGCCCTACCTTGGCAACTGCTAACGATCGAAAGTCTTTGTGGCGTCTCAACTGGTTTCCCCCGTCGCTCTCAATATGGACGTGAGTCACTTCTTGACATGAACATATCCTGGTGTCAACCGTCACAACTCAATTGGCTTGAAACCATTGATAGCCGTAGAGGAAGCTGTGCCTCTTCAAGGACCGATAGATAGTCTGCTTAATCTGGTCAAAGAAGCGTTTAACACTCTCCATAGGTCGTCATGGATGCTTCATGATGGGGTAAACTTTCCAGAGGGTCCGTCATATGCATACATATATATATATATACATATACCTACATACCACACATACAATCTCGGGCCCATCTATCAACTCTCACCCATCTCCATCACCTAGTTTTTCTCACGTCTCGTCTCGTCACTCCTCATACAGGTTGCGTTGTATGTATGTATGTATGTACGAATGCCTACATAGTAAGTAGTATGTATGCACACACATATATGTATGTACTCACACTCACACTCACACTCACACTCACACACACGTCGGGCACACACGTCGGGCACAAACATGTGCGGTAGCAGCCGAGTTGAGATTGGGCCACCTCGTTAGTCTTCTTTCCACACCTTGTTCTCATCTCTCTTTACCTCCCATCCTCCCCTGTAAACGCCGCCGCCGGTGGCGGGTTCGTCTCCGTAGGCGGCGGAGGAGGCGCCCCCTTCTCCTGTCCTCCCCCAAAGAACTTCTCAAACTCCTCCTCATCAAATGGCCGCTTGCCCAGCAGCCGCACCATGTCGTCCCTCACCAGCACCTCCTTCCTCAGCAACTCCTCGGCCACCAACCCGACCTCCTTCTTCTTCGCCGTCAGCAGCTCTCGGCACCGCCGATACGCCTCCTCGACGATCCGCTGCACCTCCTGATCGATCTGCTGTGCCGTCGCCTCCGCAAACGGCTTGTGCATCCGGTTCGGGTCGTTGTCAAAGTGCACCGGCCCGACCTTTTCCGACATCCCCCATTGCGTCACCATGCTGCGTGCCATATGTGACACCTTCTTGAAGTCGTCGCTCGCCCCTGTCGTGACTGTAGGAAAGTGCAGCTCCTCCGAGACGCGCCCGCCCATCGTCATGGCCATCCGGTCCATCAGCTGGTCCACGTTCATCAGATAGGCGTCCTGCGGCAGGTACTGCGCGTAACCCAACGCCCCCTGCCCGCGCGGAATGATGGACACCTTGACCAGCGGATCCGCGTCCTTGAGGAACCAGCCGCAGATGGCGTGGCCGGCCTCATGATACGCCACCGTCTTCTTCTCTTCCGGCCTCAGCACCAGTGACTTGCGCTCCAGCCCGCCTACCACTCGGTCGATGGCCTGCTCAAAGTGCACCATCTTGACGTCTTCTGCGTCGTTCCGCGCCGCTGTTCGTCGTCGTCATTTAGCCTCGCTGAACCGTCCGCGCTTCGCTACGGCCGTGATTCACGTACCTATCAGCGCCGCCTCGTTCACCACGTTGGAGATGTCGGCACCGGAGAAGCCGGGCGTCATCGCCGCGAGCCGTCCCACCAGCATATCAACGTCCTCCTTGGTCACGATCTTCTTAAGGTACACTTGGAAGATTTCCTTGCGTCCGTTCATCGTCGGCCTGTCGATGACGATGTGCCTGTCGAAGCGACCCGGCCGCATCAGCGCCCCGTCTAGAATGTCAGCCCGGTTAGTACCCGCCAGGACCACGACCTGCTCCTGCGTGTTGAAGCCGTCCATTTCCGTGAGAATCTGGTTGAGTGTAGCCTCTCGCTCGTCATTTCCGCCGAAACGATTGTTGCCAGTCCGAGACCTGCCGATGGCGTCTATCTCGTCAATGAAGATGATGCACGGCGCATTCTTGCGGCCCTCGGCAAACAGGTCGCGCACCCTCGACGGTCCGACGCCGACAAACATCTCCACAAACTCGGACCCGCTGACGCTGTAGAACGGGACGCCCGACTCTCCGGCCGTCGCCTTGGCCAGGAGCGTCTTGCCCGTGCCCGGCGGCCCCGACAGGATGGCTCCCCGGGGTATCTTGGCTCCCAGCTTTTGGAACTTCTCGGGTTGCTTCAGAAAGCTGACAAACTCCATAATCTCCGTCTTGGCTTCTTCGAGGCCGGCCACATCCGCAAACTTGACCTTGACCGCACTCTCGGCGTTGAACTTCTTGGCCTTGCTCTTCCCAAAGTTGAAGACACCGCCTCCGCCACGTGCACTCATCGACCTCTGCGACCACAGGATGAGGGCGATGAAGAGCAGCGTGGGACCAAATGCCATTATGACACTGCCCACCATGCTGCCGCCACTCTCGTAGCTGACCGGGATCCTCTCCGAGCTCGGAATGTCAAGCTGGTCTTGAGCCTCTTCCAGCTTGGCCTCGAAAGACTCCACCGATCCAATGGAAAATACGTACGTTTTGCGGCCGTTAGACTCCATTTGCGCCACAGCTTCGACCGCGTCTGGACGTAATTCTACTCGCACTGTCGAACCGTTGACGACGATGAGTTTGTGCACCAGTCCCCGGTCAAGGAAGTTGGTCTTGAACTCTTGCCATGTGATCTCTTTCTCCATAAAAGGCCTGGTCATGGAATCCAAGAGCCAGACCATGGCGACAAGAATCATGGTAGACTGGAAAATATCTATCGTCATGCGCTTGTATTTGTCGACTTTGTCCTCTGGGCTGGAATTATCTTGCTGCTTCTGCCGCTTTTCTGATGACTTCTCTTGAGCCTGGCCGCCGTCCTCCCCATCTTTGTCAGTGCTGCTCTCCTCGTCGGGTGCTTCGTCTTCTCGATCTTCGCGTATCGTCTCGTAGACGCCATTTTTCCCACGAACTCTCGTGGCCTGTTCCAAGTCCCACTCGGCAATTCTATCACTCATCACCTGAAGACACCAGAGGAGCTGAGCCTCACTCTTTTTGTCAAGATGTCCGTTTCGGTCTGATTTTTGAAGCAGCTCCCTCAGCAGGCTAGGGGCGCCAAAAATTCGCATTGCCTCGACCTGTTGCGGGAGAGATAGGATTCTGCAGTCGGTCCAGTTGAAGAATGTTCTGAATCGTAGGAGCTTCTTTATTTCGTCCTCAGTCAATAGCACCCAGCCCTCTGGTAGGGGTGGAGGTTGCCTGAGCGGCTCTGGCTCGCCTGTTTGGCTTCTCTGTGCCTGAGGGTGGCTCGACTTTTTCGACTCGGGATCGTTTGTGGGATCCGATTCGGCGCTGGGATTGTCAAGACTTCTTTTCCCTGAAGCGGGCTTTGACTTTGGGTCAGCCTCGGGCTTGGACTTATCCCCCGGCCTCGGGGTCTGAGACGAGTAGCATCTTGGCAGTGGACTCGTGCAGACCCTCGACAAGAGTGACTTGGAGGCAAATTGCGACGGCACGCCCCGACGGAAGCTGGGCTGTTGTACGAGTCGAAATTGCCGTGCGAGCTGGCTCGAGTGCCGGAAAAGCCTTGACATGATGGGCGTCGGTTATCACCGAACTTGAAGCGGATGCGCCGCCTAGTTCATCAAGTGCGAGCAGCAGCGTTGGATGACTCGAGTTGCGTCGTTGTGCTCCGAGGCGTACATCCAGCCGAGGCGGGAGGCCGGATTGGAATCGTTAAAAGTGATAAAGGCCGAGCTCCGGTGTTTATAACGAACGTCCGGAGCTTTGCTTCGAAATTAGCAGTTTTGGCTGTCACGTGGACAGGATTCGTGTAGGGTATGTGGGTGGGTGGCATCGTGACGTCGTACTCGATCTGCAGGCCTATTTGCACAGCGAAGCTCACTTACATGCCTACTGGGAATGTACATAAGTAAGAATCCCTACATAGGTAGGTAGGAAGGTAGGTAGGCAAGTGACTATAACATTCAAACTGGACATGGCTTGCTATCTGTTAGCGGCGTGCAGTAAGCTTCTCTATATAGAGACATCGAATCTGCCCGCTACCCTTTACCGGGATGCTCGAAGTCTGGCCGGGCCGAGGACGGATGTCCAGGCTAACACACTCTCCCTCGCCGGGCATCAGGTCGGGCGAATCTCGCCAAACCTCGATTCTCGAGCTTCGAGCTAGCACGTGTCGCAAAAAGTGTGCTATAACGCGTCGCGCTTGGGCTTCGTCACCAAGTTCAAGGACGAGGAGCTTGGGATCAAACAAGACCGCCAGGTTGAACAGCCTAGAATAGAAAGCGTCCGCCCGCTCCCAGCCTTTGGGGATAGGGAGATGGTGACCCGGAACGAGGGCCAATTTGGGTTCGAACCTGCGAACCGAATATCCCAGCTGTCCGAGCCCGTAATCCCACACGCGAGGAGCTATGTAGGGTGGATTGCAAGTTATTATGCCCCATTGAGTATGGGCTAGAGACCGCATTTCTTTACCGTCGAAGATGTCTCGTGTCAAGAAGCGGAGGCTCTGGGTCGATGCTGGTCGGCGAATGCAGCCCATCTCCGTGTTTCTATCGGCATTTTCGTAAGCAAGCTCGATCGCGCCATGCTCAACGTCGGCCCCGAACACTCTCAGGACTGGGAAAGACGCTTGAAGCAGAGAGAATAGTAGCAACGGGATGCAGCCGGTGCCGGTGCACAGGTCAAGTACATTCAGCGCGCGACTGCTATCGAACATTTTCGCTCCCAAGACCAGGTCTACGAGGTGGCGTGTATAAACCTCCGTCTCCGGACGCGGTATGAAAACGCCCAGTCGACACTTGATATCGAGATGGCCGAATGGCTGCGATCCGAGCAGATACTGCAAGGGAACGCCGCGGCCGCGCTCGCGACAGAGCCTTGCCAGCCGTCGCGGCTCTTTGCAGTGATCGCGCAGCCAGCGCAGCTCGTTACGGGCAGATTGGAGGTCTTTGCACGCAGGGAGAAGCGCGGCGACGTGCGGCGACAGCTTCTTTGCTCGGCGGAGGAGCCATGGAGGAATTCGGGGCATGATAATCTGAAAGGTTGTCGGATGAAGCCGAGGTGAAAGAAAGCGACTCGTAGAACAGTTTTCGTCTAGGTACTGAGCCGACCTTTAACCGCGCGGTTGGATGCGCTTAGTCGTACATACGCATGAACTCACAAAGGCAACGCACATTGTTCTCAGACCGCAATCCGCTACACGCTTGCGACGTGGTTTTTCCCCCTTTCTCGCTTCTTCTTCATTCTGGCTTCTTTTTGGACAGAGAACTACTGATTTCCTTCACTGCACGATCGCCTTACAGACTTCGGCTTGGCTGTGAGGCAGGCCTCGCGCTGGTCATACATCGGCGCGTCGATTGCGCTGACGATTCTATAAGCTGCTTCAGCTCTTCTTGGAAGAGGATGAATGCTCCCGATCGGTAGGAGAAACTCCTGTGTTTTCCTTCTTTTTGCTTCGATTTCCGTGATGAAAGGCTTTTGTCACTCGAATTAGAGGCCTCGGTCGCCAAAAGGGGATTCACTATCGGTCAGGGGGCATTGGGCAGCCCGCTGTCAGCTGGCAACAGCAGTGAAGAAGCGAGCAGACTCTTGCTATCGGTGAAAAGCAATCTGTGAATAAAATGCACTACAAAAAGGCAACGTCATTTCTACCGGCCATCATCTCCACACCTTTTCTTTATCACTTCCTCTCATCAAAATACCATCTCTCTCCCATCACCTTTCTGCATCGCAGGCATCATCAAGTCTCTGTATCTTATCATCCTTCGCCCATATAAATTCGCCATGTCTGGCTGCAACTCCAAGCACTTTAACATCCAGGACAACGTGTGATCGTCTCACCTGCTGGAACAGAATGGAGCTACATCCTGAAATCCTCCGCTAACTAAATCTTCAGCTTCGAGCTCTTTCTCCTTAGCGATGGCGAGAAGAAGATAGAGGAGAAGGTGTATTCTGGTGAGCCAATACTCGGATCCGCCGTCGCACCTCTTCTGACGCTGTCCCGAGGCATGTCCAACACCTCCGACTTTGTTCTCAACAAGGAGGACCACACGCTGGGTAATTTGCTCTCGGAGCACCTCAAACTGCACCCCAATGTCTACATGGCCGGCTACAAGCGTACGAAAAACGTTCTTTTGCTACGCATCATTTCTGCACGCTAACCTCGCCTTCTTCAAGTCGCCCACCCTAATGTCCCTCAGCTCTTCATCCGCGTTCAGACGGATGGCAGCAAGACGCCGCGTGAGGTTTTTTGCGCTGTCTGCGAGAAGCTTATCAATCAGCTTGAGTCACTGCACCAGGCTTTCACGCGCGAATGGGAGCTTCGCCGCATCACCAACATTGGCGAGCAGGCTATGCAGGCCAATGGGCACTAAGCAGGATGTGCTATGAGCGCCTGGCTGACATCAAGTTTGATTATGTGGTCGCTCGGGTGAGACGACGAGACGAGACAGTCTTTCCTTCGGTTCATACTATAATAGAGCAGGTCTACTTATCTCAAATATCATCGTTGACCCACGCCTTTCTTGACACGGTCGTGCTGTGTCCGACGCACCAAGACTGAACCCCACCCCTGCAAGCAGCACGCCCTGGGCATGATTCAAGGAAGGGATAGTCCCATCACTGTGGCACGGGCCTGCCGCTGCTTCGTAGATTGTTCTTTTGTTCCTAGTACCCACGCCCGGCTCATGCTGAGGGCTCGCCTGGCCCTTCGCCGCCTGGTATCAGCTGCGACGACGAAGTCAGTAGAAGCGGAAGTTTAAGACAGGCGCCACTGACCATGCAAATGTTGTTCCCATTCAGCAGGATCTTGGACAGCTTCGTTCGGTTTCCCGATCCGTAATCACTGCGTAACTGGTGAGCTTCGGGGAGAATTCCATCCCTGTTTGATGTAGACTCACAACTCGGTCACCTCCTCCAATACCATGTCTGTCAAGGTTAGACAAGCTCGACAGCGTGAAGGCGCGGCAGTTTGCACTCACTGACATAGTCATCGAATCCGACAAGAGTACCACTGAATTCTGTGCCGTACGTCAACTGTGCGCTCGGCGACTCAAAGAAAAGACAGGTGCCATACCTTTACCGTCCTTCATGATGACCCAAATTCTCGAACCGACGCATTTGTCGATAAGTTCTGCGAGACAGTTAGCGAGCGACGGGGAAATGCAAGTACAATGGAAGTAGAGGAGGCCCACCGAGGGGTAATAGCTGCGACGCCATGGAGAAGAAGTTATACGTCCTGCTTCACGCTGGCTCAAGAGTTTGCGAATGACGGTTATCGTGAAGATGTAGTCGTCGACACGTGCCAACGACTACATGACTAAGCAAATCAGCCACCTCGATCTGTGGATAATTAAACCGACACTCGCTGTTAATGCTTGCTTGCTTGTTGATTCGCGCCAGTCACGGTCATGATCTGCGGTCAGCCCTTCGCCACCCTGTGCGATTGCTGGTGCGCTCTTGATGGTCATGGTTGGTAGTCGCGGCTATGGCTTCTCGCTGCTGCACGCGGCGCACAGACGGTCGACTAGCATCGCAGCAAGACACTTTACCAGGACTCACTTCTTTTCGACGCGCTCTTGTTTTGGAGCGCTTATCGCGAGTACAAGGACGAGGATCATGAGTCCGACAAAGAGTGATATGCTATGGCATTCGAGACTCGGCATCCGGTTTGCGCCAAGTGAGAGTCGTCGCTCCGTTCACCTACCAAGCTCTGTGGACGAGCATTTCGCAATCGAAAGTGGACGAGATGACGAGGGTCTGGCAAACGAAGCGGCTCTGTTAGGGGCCGTCGTGGCAGATGAAGGAGATGCTGACGCCGCCTCGGACTTGAGCGAGCTCGGTAACGCCATCAGCGCCATCCAGCTCGAAGAAACCCAAGCACCGCCGTCTTCGACTTTCACCATGTCCAAGGAGCTTTTCGAAGCGGCCAGAGCCGCAGCCGCAGGAACGCCCGATTCCTATTGGACACACAAACTGTACCAGAGATTGACGCCGGACGGCGCCGTGGAAAAGGTCAAGGTGCATTATTGCACGGACAGAGCGACGATGGAGCAGGTCTGCAGGGATCATTTCGTCGGTCACGATATCCTAGGCCTCGATCTAGAGTGGTGTACAAAAGTATATCGCGACGCCAGTCCTCGGAAGAACGTCTCCGTCATCCAGCTCGCTACCCCGAGCAATATCGGCGTCTTTCACGTGGCCGTCTTTCCCGGCAACGACCTCGTTTCGCCGACTTTCCAGGCGCTCATGGGGAATCCGGACGTCAAGAAGGTCGGCGTCAACATCCTGGGCGATTGTACCAGGCTGAAGAGACATCTCGGCGTCAAAGTGAGAGGCATCTTTGAACTCAGCCACTTACACAAGCTTGTCAAATATGTAGCTGCCGGCACACCCCAGTTGATCACCAGGTCCGTCACGCCTCTCGCCGTCCAGGTCGAGGAGCATTTGCACCTACCGCTATACAAGGGAGACGTCCGCACCGGCGATTGGCTGATGCCACTATCAATGGAGCAGATAGACTGTACGTGTTTCCCTCACCCAATTCGATGGCCCGTTGGTCCTATGTCGCTGACGATCATCATCTATGCCAGATGCCGCGTCTGATGCCTACGCTGGCCCTCAACTCTTTCATGTCCTTGACGCGAAGCGCAGAAAGCTGGATCCAATCCCCCCAATGCCTCACCCGGCCGAGCTGGGTCTCCCGATCGCCTACAAGCGACCAAGTCCTTCTACGGCCCCCAAGCTGGAAGCCCAGCTGTCCCGTGCCCTGATGCCACGACCCAGGACCGGCTCTGCCAGAACCAGCTTGAGGCTCCTTACACCAGCCTTGAGCTCCGAGGCGAGTGAAAGAGACGCTCGTGTCGTTGCCGCCGAGCAATTTGTCCTGGAGCATCGTGGATCAAGCCCCAGCACCGCAGCGCCCTCCGCCCTCCGGGCTTACCACCTTTGGCACACGAACCAAGAACTTGATCCTGACTCTATCGCCAAGTTGCTGCGCGACCCGCCTCTGAAGACGTCTACGGTCCGCAGCTACATTCTTTCGGCCGTCTCGGTCGGCAGGCTGCCTTTCGACAAAGACAGGTTGAGGACCGACATTTTATCTACCCTACCTCCGAGAATGATTTACGGCGTATACTGGCCGCTGTTCAAAGCCTGTGGTTTCCAGACAAGCAGTGGAAGCGGCATAGCGCCACAGGATGCCAAATAGCACCATCGAAAGACCTAGACAGCATTCCTTCCCCCCTCATGAACCAAGCAGACCTTTCCCTCTATTGATCTGAACCTTTCTGTCCTCCCCGCCGCTCACGATGCCCCATGTGGCGTCCCACGCGACAGCCAAGACTTTGGCACCTTCTCCCGCCGGCGGAAGCTTTTTGCCCCTGAGCCACTCGCGGCCGATGGTGTAGACAGGTTCGCCCACGCGCCCCCCTACCTCGTCTGCCGTGCCCGGCCGAGCGCTTCGCAGGTCCCAGACGCGGCATGTGCCATCCCAGGAGGCCGAAACCAAGGAGTAATCATTTTCCGGCGAGGGGGCTACGGACACGACGAAGTTGACGTGGCCGCGAAGCGTCATGGTGGCCGTTTCTGCGGCAGACTCACGAGGGTCAAGTAGCGTGATGTGCCGAGCCGAGGATCCGGCGGCGATGAGCGACCTGGCTGGCAGCGCGGCGGCGCATAGTATCGGGTGCAGGGTGGTCATTCTCGTCACCTCTCTCTGCGTCGTCAAATCGATCGTCTTGACGGTGTGGTCTTCCGAGGCTGAGTAGGCGACGGTGGCGTCATCGGGATGGAAGACGGCGGCGGTGACGGGCTGGGTGTGCATTCGCATCAGGGCCAAGGGGCCGCGTTGAGCAGTGGAGCCAGCCGCGGCCGAGAGCTTCGCGCGCTTATGACTGAAGGCCGAGGGAAGGCTGTCAGGGTCGGCCTGGGGCGCGGCGCTCTTGGAGGATGTCCAGATGCCGACGCGGCCGTCAGACGAGGCGGTAAGGATGCGCTGTTTCGTTGCGTTGACGCTGATGGCGTTGACTTGCTTCTCGTGGCCCCAGAGCTCCATGTTGAGCTTTAACGAGCCGGAAGAGGAGCCGTCATCGGCCTCGGCATAGTCCCATACGACAATTTTTTCATCGAGGCCAGCCGATGCCAGCTTGGACGGCGACAGCCACCGGACGGCGTTGATGCGCCGGGTGTGACCGCCTGCTCTTCCGGCTGGTGAAACGGCTACGGTATCTCCAGAGGCATTCCATATCCTGACGAGACCATCGAAGGAAGCGGTGGCTACCCTGTCGTTCACGGGGCTGTCCTGAGCAAATTTGCCGGCGGGGGCGGTGGAGGAGAGGACGTCGACATCGGATACCCAATCATCATGCTGAAAGGTCGCTTGATAGGCGGGAGGGAGCAGACTGCGGACATATTGTAGAGTCAGAGTCGTCTCGGAAGAAAGACCGTTGGCGGCGAGATAGTCTTGGATGCTGGATCTGAGAAAGGTGCCGTTGACGAGGAAATCGAGGGGAACTGGTACAGAAGTGTCTAGCATGGACTCGGAGTTGAGAATTCGAGAGAGGCCATATCGTTTGATGTCTTGAAGTGTTGTCAGCAGGTTTCAGGGGCTGATAGGATGGACAGGGTCTTGGACCTGCGGGAACAAGCAGTTGTTGCTTGGATTCTGGAAGCTGTAAATCGGGCTCATTTGTGGTGAATATAACTTTTATTTGGATGGCAGATGAATCCATTGTGTCGCATTTCCAGCAGGGCTGCAGACAGAGACGAGATTCTGCAGGCGAGAGGTAGTGTGTAGGAGTGTGAGCGAGTGAAGATATCGCGTGTGTTTCGTGAAGGCGTCTTTGTTAGATGTGAAGAAAAAAAAAAGTTGCTCAGCCTTGCGGACGTGGAGAGGCTTAGAAACCAATCAGCGGCCACGGCAAAGGCGAGGCTGAGAGGGGTCAGTAGAATGGAGTACGGATAGGTACATAGGTACATACAGGCTAAGCCATGGCGAAGGGAGGATGAGTCATCAGATAAAGGGGGTGTCGTCATAACAGACTTGGCAGCTTCGCAGCTCCCCCCCGACCCCGCAGACGCTAAGATGGATGGAGCTGGAGCCGGCGGCTTTGGAGCTTCTGGCCGGCCCACCGCTCGTTGGCTCTCGTCAGCTGCATTGCCGGCTTCCCTTGTTTACCCCCTCCTCTGGCTGTTCGTCTGCATCCGTCTGTTCCTGTGCCTTCTTCCATCCTTCCCGTCTCCTCCGTATTCCCTTTCCCGACGTCGCCCCTTTTTCTCCTCCAGCTCCGCCGCATCTCCGCAGCTGCCCCCGGAGTCTCCATCGGATCGCGCCGCTAACAATTCCTCCTCATCTTCGAGTCTTCCTCGTCCGACTACTCGCAAGACAACCGACGTCATGGCTGCCGTAGCCGAGCCGCCCCGAGCGCGCGACGTTAAGAACCATCTCCTGTTCGAGGTCGCTACGGAGGTAGCCCATCGCGGTATGTATATGGGGGTTTCCGACCTCCCTCTCTCCCTTTTCGCCTGCCACTGACGACGTTTCTTCCCAGTGGGCGGCATCTACTCGGTCATTAAATCCAAGGCTCCCGTCACCACGGCCGAGTATGGCGACCGATATACGCTCATCGGCCCTCTCAACCATCAATCGGTCTGCCGCTCTTTTCCCCGCTCGACTTCCTAATCTGGCTCTGTTGCTAACGACGGCGGCATTAGGCGGCGGTCGAGGTGGAGGAGATGGAGCCCACCAATGCGGAGATTGCCGCGACGATGCAATCGATGAAAGATCGAGGCATTGGTATCGTATACGGCCGGTGGCTGATAGAGGGCGCCCCTCGCGTCCTTCTCATCGACACCAAGACCGCATACGGATATCTCGATGAGTGGAAGGCCGATCTGTGGAACATTGCCAGCATTCCGTCGCCGCCCAACGACGACGAGACCAACGAAACTATCGTCTTTGGCTACCTGGTCGCCTGGTTCCTGGGCGAGGTGAGCAATGGCCGAGATGGCAGTGTGATGGTCGCTGACGCCCGAGGACAGTTTGTCTGTCGTGAGAAAAACAAGGCCGTCATCGCCCACTTTCACGAGTGGCTATCAGGCGTGGCGCTTCCGCTGACGAAGAAGCGTCGGATCGATGTTACGACCATCTTCACGACGCACGCCACCCTGCTCGGACGCTATCTATGCGCCGGGTCGGTCGACTTTTACAACAACCTGCAATTCTTCGACGTCGATGCCGAGGCCGGCAAGCGCGGCATCTATCACCGGTACTGCATCGAGCGTGCAGCGGCGCATTCGTGCGACGTCTTCACGACGGTGTCGCACATTACGGCCTTTGAGTCGGAGCACTTGCTGAAGCGCAAGCCCGACGGAGTGCTGCCCAACGGGCTCAACGTGACCAAGTTCTCGGCGGTGCACGAGTTCCAGAACCTGCACCAGCAGGCCAAGGAGAAAATCCACGACTTTGTGCGCGGGCACTTTTACGGGCACTACGACTTTGACACCGAGAACACGCTGTACCTGTTTACGGCGGGACGGTACGAGTTCCGCAACAAGGGTGTCGATATGTTCATCGAGTCACTGGCACGGCTCAACCACCGGCTCAAGTCGACGGGCAGCAAGATGACGGTAGTGGCGTTTATCATCATGCCGGCGCAGACTACGTCGCTGACGGTGGAGGCGCTCAAGGGTCAGGCCGTCATCAAGTCGCTGCGGGACACGACGGCGGTGATTGAGCAGAGCATCGGGCGGCGGCTGTTTGAGCGGTCGCTCAAGTGGCACGACGGCGACCCGATGCCGGACGAGAAGGAGATGCTGTCGGGCCAGGACCGGGTGCTACTGCGGCGGCGGCTGTTCGCGATGAAGCGGAGCGGGCTGCCGCCGATCGTGACGCACAACATGGTCAACGACCACGACGACCCAGTGCTGAACCAGATCCGGCGGGTGCAGCTCTTTAACGATCCGACGGACCGGGTCAAGGTGGTGTTTCACCCGGAGTTTCTCAACTCGGCGAACCCGGTGCTGCCGCTCGACTACGACGACTTTGTGCGCGGGTGCCACATGGGCGTCTTCCCGTCGTACTACGAGCCGTGGGGGTACACGCCGGCCGAGTGCACGGTGATGGGGGTGCCGAGCATCACGACGAACCTGTCGGGCTTCGGCTGCTACATGGAGGAGCTGATTGAGAACTCGAGCGACTACGGCATATACATTGTCGACCGGCGGACCAAGGGCGTGGACGACTCGGTCAACCAGCTGACGACGCACATGTTTGACTTTTGCGGCAAGAGTCGACGGCAGCGGATCAACCAGCGCAACCGGACGGAGCGGCTGAGCGACCTCTTGGACTGGAAGCGGATGGGGATGGAGTACGTCAAGGCGCGGCAGCTGGCGTTGCGACGGGTATACGCGGCGTCGTTTGCCGGGGTGGAGGAGGACGACGACGACTTTATCCCGGGGGTGGAGCAGAAGATATCGAGGCCGTTTTCTGTGCCGGGGTCGCCGCGGGACCGGACGGGGATGATGACGCCGGGCGACTTTGCGAGTCTGCAGGAGGGGAGAGAAGGGTTGAGCACGGAGGACTATGTGGCGTGGAAGCTACCGTACGTGGTTTTTTTTTTTTGGTTTTTCATTTTCGCTTCGTCCTCTTGTTCCCGGTGGTCTCAGACAGACGATTTTCACGGTGGCTGACGAAACGAAAACAGGGACGAGGAAGACGGCGACGAGTATCCGTTTCCGCTGACGCTGCGGACGACGAAGGCGGCGGCGACTGCGGAGGAGGGGCCCATTGTGGCTCCGGCCAAGGTGAACGGCAGCTGAATTTCGTGTGTGTGTTTTGTTTTGGGTTTCCATGGTTGTCTGTTTCTCGGATAGAGGGACAGGAGATGAGATGGGAGCGGTGAAGAGATGGTGTGATTGGTTGTAAAATCGGGGGAGGGGTGGCAAATATGTAAGGACGAGGTGGATGAGGAGGAGGAGGAGATGAAGAAGGGAATCAGGATGGAGGAGAGGTTGATGAGGAGAAGGAGGATGGAGAAGTGGATGCGGTAATATGACGGCTCAGTGCCCCCATGGTACGACGTAATATCGGACCGTTATTATTATGACCTGCCTACCTCTTATCCGTATATTATAGACATATGGTATCCGTATGTTATACTGTTACATATGCCCACTCCGTAAAATATATCCGTAAAGTACATATGTATGTATATGGACGTATGTACATAGAAGAATAGTATGCATATATACATAAATCTGCTCAAGATGATGTCTTGCTTAACATGCACAGCTTCATATTTACAGGACCTGCCTACTACCTAGGTAGATACCAAGGTAGGCAAGCATGCAGAACCTGGTGGTGTATCCGTCTATACCTACGCATCATTGAAGCGGTGAGAGGATTCTGAGCGTGGTTCTTTTCACGAGGCTATCCTATCCCATCCTCTCCTCTCCTCTCCCGCCCTGTGACAGGTACCCGCATTCACTCAACCAGTGACAAGGCCAGGGATAATAACAACCAGGGATAGCATTAAGAACAAGAACAAGGATAAAGTCAGGTCAACGGGGAACAAAGCACATCCCCATCTCCCTCATCCGCACACCCAATCTTTCGTTTCGTTTCAGGCCACTTTATTTCTCATGCACCCTTTTTTTTTCATCCCCCCAACCTCCTTGTTTAATCCTCGTTTTCTTTCGATTTGACTTTTCCGATTTGTCTATGTCCGTAATATCTGATAATAATGTGAAATCTATGTATAATCCGTACTGTCCGTTCACTATTATGCATGATTCTCGGTTCCAACCTCCCTCCCTACCTTTCACATCCCCATCTTCAACTCCACATATACGGAGACTCTACCCATCCAGGTGTAAATCACACCTTCAAAAGCCCACCTACCCTACAAGACGCACCCTCATCCCTCATCCCTTTCATCTTAGATCTATCCAGCCCTAACCTCCTCACCTGAGACCTGTTTTCTCCCCCCCCCTTTTGTATCCGTATCTATTCCGCAAACTATCCGTAAGCTAGCAAACACCCAGTCAAGATAAAAAAACATGCCTTGTAAAGGTCCCCCTTCCCTCTCTTTGCCTTTTCCTCCGTCCCGTCAGTGCATCACTGGCACAAAAGGAACAAAAGCTAAAAGGCTTACTGCACGAAATTTGTCATGTTACGTGCCTACCGAGGTCGTATGGGAACGAGCGTGGACATATGCACGTACGGATATGTATGTATCTACCTATGTATGTATGTCTCTGTGCAGCACTCGGTCAATGCCTTGCGTCAAGGGAAAGGAAAAAAAAAACTCCCAAGACAGCGCATGTGCGGACACAGAGACATGTGTGTGTGTATGTATGTACAGCACGCATGCAGAGGCAAGGGTGTTTGATGTGACCCTAGGAAGGTAGGTAGGATGATGGCAGGTAGGTGGTATGGACGGTGGAGAGACATGTTTGTGTGTACGCAGCGGAGAGGAGAAACACCGACGTCAGGAAACGAAACACCCTTTAGTCTTGCATGTTTCGTGCTCGACAACGGTTTTGTATTTTGTTTTTTTGTGTAGGAGCAGTGGCGCGAGAGAGAGAGGGAGAGAGACAGGGAGAGAGAGAGAGTAGACGGGTATGAGATGAGTACGAGGCGAGTGAAGATGTGTGTGAGTGTATGAGAGTGTATGAGATTGTGTCAGAGTGTGTAAAGTGCGAGGGTGTGTCCTCCCTACATTTCCTTTTCCCAAGCCCGCTGCTGTCGATGGCAATGTCGACAGACGGTAAGCGGGAGAAGCGAGTAAAAAAAAGCAAGAGGGGGAATAAGAGGTGGAAAAGCAAATCAAAAAAGAAGCCACAATGGAACGATGGAAGGAAGAAGGAGAAAAAAAAGAAAAGGAACACGAAAAAACGAAGAGGAAATGAAGCAAAGGAAGCAGGGAAAAAAAAAAGGAAGCCTCGCATGCACGCAGCAGGCCCCAAGCTTCCCACCGCCGCCGCCGGTCTCCGAAAAAAGAAGAAGAAGTGGAAAAAGTAACGCCGGAGAGATGCCACAAGTCGAGTTCCCTCCCCTTGTCCCCCCTCTTCCGACCGGAAGCGCCGTTAGTCGTGCAAAAGAAACAAGAAGATTGAAGAAAAAAGCAAGGAAGAGGGTTGAAAAAGGAAGAAGCCGTTTTTTTAGGCTCGCACACTCCGCGGCCGGCTGATGGAGAGCCCGCTCCGGAATCGACTCCGATGTGGAGTGGGAGGCGACGACACAGCCACCTCGGACCGGGCTGCTGCTGCTGCTTCGGCGTTTTTGCGGGCGTTTCTCAGAATGCCCTGGTAGGTGACAGATTCTCGGTTGCTGTTGCTGTTGCTGTTCATGTCACTGCTGGGCTCTTCCGGCTCCTCGCCTAGTTGCTCGAGAGACGTCTCTGGAGTCGGAGAGGGGGCGGGGACGAGAGCAGCAGCGGGAGGAAGAGGGGCGTTAATGCTGGTGGAGGAAGTGGAAAAGGTGGAAGCGGAAGAAGCTGCCGTGGTAAGGAGAGGTCTGCTTCGCTTCTTCACCAGGCTCAGCGTCTTCTTGAGCATGGCCGAGGGCGTTTTGGGGGTGCGCGACGCATTCGCCGTCGGGTCGTCGTGGCTGTGGGCGAAAGGGTCAATGGTAAGGAACTGGGGTCGCCGCATGTGGAAACCACTCGGCGTCATGCTGCTGGAGCGAGGCGGATACTGGAGAGCTGCTTGATCGGCGCCGGTGGAGGAGGAATTGGAGAGGGTACGGAAGAGGGTGGGTTCGGTAGCGGTGCGCAGCATCATGGGCGAAGGTCTGGGCCCGTCGGTCGAGCCGGTAGACTTGCGCGGCACCAGCTCGACGAGCGAAGGCCGGCCGTGGAAGACGACGGTGACGACGCGAGCCGTGTCCTCGCGGCTGCAGCATGAGGAAGAAGACGACTTGTTCGATTCCGTGCCGGCGTCCCAGTCGAGCTCGTCTAGATCGGACATGTCGTCGGCCGACGAAGACGCATCCTCTTCGGACGAAAGGTAGACCTGATGAGGCGCAGCATGAGGTAGAATCGGTCTGTCCTCCGGAGCCGTCTTTTGCGATAGAGATGCTAGTAGACGGGACGCTCGACGGGCGCTCTTCGCTGGTAGGGCCGGCGCAGCAGGAACGGCAAGAGCGACAGCACCAGCGGATAAGCCATCATCTACCGAAGACGACGAGGACATTGATGGTGTTAATGATGATGATGAGGAAGAGGAGGAGGAAGTCTGATGGTCCATTTTCGAGACGGATAGCATGGCGTCGTCTTCGCTGTCGGGATGTGATTGATGATGCTCTTGGTCGTGGTTGTGAACAGGCGACGACGAAGAATGGCATTGGTGGCCGGCGTCGAGGCTATAAGGGAGCCGCTGGTCGTCTGGAATGGCGTCGACGCGCTGGCCCACCACCGACGGTGACATGGTTGTGTCCCAGGGCGAAGTGGGAATAAAGAGTTGATGGGGGAGAGGCGAGTGAGAGGGGGGGGGCAAGGAGGCGTCGAGACAAGACAGGGCGGGTAACGCAAGGGTCAGGCGTTTTTGGGGGGGAAGGAAGGGGGGAGGAGGAGGGTTCTTGTTTCTGTTTCTGGGGTGTGTTTTGTTAATGCCCCCCTTCCTCCTCTTCTTCAGATGAACTGTATGTAAGTACCTATCCGTATGCGTATTGTACTGTATTGAGGCGGTAGTATGTATGTATGTATGAAGAAGAAGAAGACCTACATAGAAGGGCGAGAAGAGTGAGGGAAGAAAGAGAAGAAGAAAGAAGTGAAGAATTGAGAAAGAAGAAGAAAAAAAATGGAAGAAGGGGAGGAATGCTTGATCCGCGACGGCCGGGGAGCCAACTATGTGTAAGTAGTTTTCAGTGGCATGTTGCAGTTCCCACAGTCGCGAGCCGTTCCATACCAGCAGGAGGCTCAGTTAAGAATAAGACGAAGAGAACAAGGCGAAGAGGAGGAACAAGAAGAAGAGAGGAGCGGGCAGTGAATGGGAGGTACCTCGGTACGTGCAGGATGTACATACAGTACATGCGACAGTAGATGCTAGCCTCTAGCTACGAGGCCGTGCACGCACTGTGCTCGTGTCCATCCATCCATCCATCCATCCATTCACGGACACCACCTACATACTATGATAGTAATACCACCACACACACGCACTCGCACACACGCACACACGCACACACATGAACGCGCGCTACATGTATCCGTACTATACCTACCCGTATCATGTATGTACACTACAGGTCCGGTAAAAGGGCCATCTCCTCCATGGCTCTAGGTAGAGTGTATGTAAGAGGTCATGGTAAAATGAAAGCAAATAAACGAATGGGACCACAAGGGGCCGAAAGAAATAAGAGAAAAAAAAAGGGATGAACGAACAAGGGCATATTTCCATCCGGACTAGGGTGTGGGTTTGAAATTATCCTGCTTTTTTTATAAAAAAAGAAGCCATTATTAACCGGGATTAGACTCTCGTAGAGGAGCAGAGAGAAGGAGAAATACTCCCGCTGAAAGAGAGAGAGAGAGAGAAGGAAAAAGTGACCGAGGGCGGGGGACCCGCTTACATAGATAGATCTGCGACCTGGAGAGAGGCTGGGTTGCCTTTCTTCTTCTTCCTCCTCCTCCTCTGCCCTCCACCCTTCCTTGGCAGGCAGGGCTGTCCGTCCGCCCGCAAACGGCGTTCGTTTCAGGGCTGTGAGTGCAGTTCGCTCGCTCTATGCAAGACGGATAGGTAGTGCAGAACTGTGTGTGTAGAGGAGACAGGGAAGAGCTTGCCGGCCGTGTTCCAGAAGGAAGCCTCTTTTTCTTAGGGGGGGATTTTCTTTCTTTTTTTATCCCACCCCTTTTTTCTTCTTCAGCTTCTTCTTTAACTTCTTCGTCTGCTTCTTTCTTTAAAGATCACGACAATTTACATGCATGCCTGTACATATGTATAGGTTTACACGCATACACGTATACACACTTAGATATGCCGTACATACACAACACATGTCCTGTGCAGAAAGATGTCTTGAAGTGGTGCATCCCGTCTCTGTTCAACAATCTCATCCATGGTACGGATTAGATAAATAGTACGAACATCACACAGTACAAATAAAAATGTATAAAACCGCCCATGGTTGTCCATCATCATCGTCACCATCAGCATCACCCGCACGCATGCACCGTGCCGCAATCCCCCCTAACAACCCCACTCTCCCCCTCACCCTCACCCTCACCCTCACCATCACCCTCGTAGACCGGGCAGTATCCCGTAGCAGACTCACTCACTTACCGAGCACAGTCAGCGCCCACCCGCTACAGACAATAATCCGCACCCACCCAAAGCCTTCCCCCCCCCGAATTAAGACAAGTTCCACCCCAGAGCGACAAGAAAAAAAAAAAGTGCGAGGCTGGCCAGCAGCTTTCATTTCCGTCCTCATCGCCCTATGCAACTCTTTTTTTTTCAGTTTCCTTCCGTCGTCAGGCCATCACGATCTGATACCCTTCCTTTCCCTTTCCCATCCCTTCAACTTTTCCCCCCCTCTATCATCCCCCCTTCCTTCTCTTATACAAAGTTCAATCTATTGCCTCACCATCTCGCACGGACATCGATTTCTACAGAACAGGCATTTTTTTTTTCTTTCACCACCCTTTACCGACCAGGTAACCCTGAGAAAGGAAAAAAAAACTGCCCACACTGTACGATACATGGAATCCCCATGTACAACTTGTACATCTGAAGGTAGTACATAGCGTTTTCTTCCTTCACCGCGTAGTAGGGGAGAGAAAATGGTCGCACACACGGGATAAATGGCCCGAATAAAGGGGATCAACAGAGAACAAGACCCTAAAAGAAGAGCCGAAGCAGCTGAAAGAGAGAGAAAGTCTTCATCCGGAAAGATGCAAGTATCACTCAAGTATGAATGTACCTCTCTGTATGTATGTATGGTATACAACATGACATTTCAAGGGAAATTGATTCCGGCATGGCGTCGAACAGAGAAAAAAAAAAGGGTCATTGTCCGATGGGACTCTGTCTGTCTGATGGGACTCTTTTAACTTTTCACTCCAGTCCTGTCGTCGGAGAATAAAAAAAAACCACACACACCATGTTTCGTGGCGCGGGATAGCTTCCCTTCCTTTTTTTCACTTGCCGTGCGCCACAGCCTCCGACGTCATCATCCGTCACTTCACTTCAATCCAATCCAAATTCCCCTAAAACACTCGACGTCACCTCCACTCTACATAAGTCTCTAACATACATACACACACACTCACACACACACATGCATAGGTATCCTCTCTCACATCTCACCTCTCAGCCTCGCGCCGCATTCCAGCCGCGCCTCTTCTCGTCGCCTCTCATTCTGCGCGCCTCACTTGTCCATTTACATACTACACACTCACTACGCATCACTCACTCTCATACAACCCACACTTACTTTGCCCCAAACATCTACATACTACACTATTCTATTTTCCGCACACTAACCTACCATCTCGGATAGTCTCACCTACGAACATACCAAACCCACCTATCCGTACATACAAGCCAGCCTACTAACGTAAGGCGCTACACACGTCCGTCGCCCGCCTAGCCTAACCCACCCACCAATTACCATCCACTCATCCCATCCTCATGACCATCCCATGCCTCTTCCGCCCGCCGCAATCGGGGCGCTGCTTTCTGTCTGCCAATCTGCCCTTCTGTTATTGAGTATTCATATTTGCCACGGCACCTATTCCTATTAGACACGACAGTCTAAAATCAGCGATACGTACCTGCTGACAAAGGAATTTTTTTTACCCCACGTAGCCACGGTACAAAGTCTTAGGGAAGAGTATTCATAGAGTATTCATATTTGCCACGGAGTATTTATATTGAGTATTCATATTTGCCACGGCACCTATTCCTATTAGACACGACATTCCCAAAATTAGCGGTACGTACCTGATTAGTAAGATCTTTTTCTTGCCCAGTACAAAGTCGTAGGAAATCTAAAGTTACTAGTAATCTATAGGTATCTATCTTTTCTACCTACCTCTGCCCGCCTTTATTCTTTTTTACCTACCTTAGCTTCCTATACCTTCTTAGGCTACCTCTACCTATTTCTGCCGTTTTTACTAGGTAAAAAACGCGAAGCGCGCGCGTATAGGCGAGTAAGAAGATAAGTACCTACGGACTACGAGTGACGTTCTATCTTGTACTAATATCACGTGGCGTGGTGGGGCGGCCCGAAAAATGCCTTAGTAATTAGGTACGTATCCCTAAATCTGGGAATATCGTGTCTAATAGGAATAGATGCCGTGGCAAATATAAATACTCTTTATATTTGCCACGGCACCTATTCCTATTAGACACGACACTCCTAGATTTAGCGGTACGTACCGAATTACTAAGTCAGTTTCTAGCACGCCCTACTATACCACGTGATAGCGGTATAAAGTCTAGAGGGATTAAATATCACTCGTAGTCCGCAGGTACCTATCTTTTTATATACCTATATACGCGGTTTAGGTTTTTTAGCTACGAAAAAAAGTAAAGGTAAGTAAAAGTAGGTAAAAAAGGTATAGGTAAGCTTATCTAAATATAAATATATAAAGGCGGGCAGAGGTAGGTAGAAAAGATAGATATTTATAAATTACGAGTAATATTTAGATTCCCTAAGATTTTATATTATAGCTACGTAAGGTAAAAAAAATTCCTTTATTAGTAGGTACGTATTACTAATTTTAAACTATTATATCTAATAGAAATAAGTGCTATAGTAAATATAAATACTTATTTATATTTACTATAGTACCTATTCCTATTAAATATAATACTTTTAGATTTAGCGGTATATACCGAATTACTAAGTTAGTTTCTAGCACGCCTTACTATATTATATAATAGCGGTATAAAATCTAAAGGGATTAAATATTACTTATAGTCCGTAGGTACCTATCTTTTTATATACCTATATACGCGGTTTAGGTTTTTTAGCTACGAAAAAAGGTAAAAGTAAGTAAAGGTAAGTAAAAAAAGTATAGGTAAGCTTATCTAAATATAAATATATAAAGGTAAGTAAAGGTAAGTAGAAAAGATAAATATTTACGGATTATAAGTAATATTTAGATTCCCTAAAACTTTATACTATAGCTACGTAAAGTAAAAAAAATTCCTTTATTAGCAGGTATATATCGCTAATTTTAAACTATTATATTTAATAGGAATAAGTGCCGTAGTAAATATAAATACTTCTTAGGGAATCTAAATATTACTTATAATCTATAAATATCTATCTTTTTTACCTACCTTTACCCGCCTTTATATATTTATATTTAAATAAGCTTACCTATACTTTTTTTACTTACCTTTACTTACCTCTACCTTTTTTCGTAGCTAAAAAACCTAAACCGCGTATATAGGTATATAAAAAGATAGGTACCTGCGGACTACGAGTAATATTTAATCCCTCTAGACTTTATACCGCTATCACGTGGTATAGTGGGGCGTGCTAGAAACTGACTTAGTAATTCGGTACGTACCGCTAAATCTAGGAGTGTCGTGTCTAATAGGAATAGGTGCCGTGGCAAATATGAATACTCATATGAATACTCATATGAATACTCCTGTTATTTCTGTTTTCCCCTTTCCGACCCCCAACCAAGCCTAATTCCCCCCCCCTCCCCTTACGCCCTCTTACCCGCGGCTGTCTCGTACGGTCCGTCATACCGTACTTACATACGGACGTACATACATACATAGGTGCCATACTCGTGCCTACACATGCATTATCTGTCTTCGCCGCTTCCCGTCGGCTCGTCTCCCTCATCTCCCATCTCCCTCCCCGCGTCTCTCTCTCTCTCTCACACACACACTCTTGACTCTCCCTGTAACGCTCTTCAACTCTCTAAATACCTACCTACACACGTACGTATCCCTTCCCGTGCAAAAACGGAGACAGGACCCCTAGTCCGTGCCATCATGAACCCTGCTCTCTCTCTCTCTTGCTCTCTCTCTCCAGCCTTCCCACCACGCGCCACGCACTGGCACAAGGGAACAAAGAAAGGCTACAAACTCACGCCTTCCGCTACCTTCCTACCTAAGGATAGCTCTCACTTCTGGCTTTCCGTGTTCCCTCACAATTCATCCATCCACCTACCTATCCATCCATCCATACATACCTTCAAGTACTTTCCCGGACTTCCCGTCCGTCCCCATGACGTACATACATACTCGTCCGTACTACATACATACATAGGTATGCATGCATGTATGTGAGTGAGTATGTGAGTATGTGAGTATGGGTATGAGTTTGTGTGTGTGTGTGTGTGTGTGTGTGTGTGTGTTTGTGCAAGGTGGCTTCGCCGTGCCACAGCGACAATTTTAAAATCGAACAAGAATCCTCGTCATACCTCTCTTCTCAATTTCCTCAACGCCACGCCCTCCGGCTCTTCGTCGACTCCCCGCCGCTGCTATGCGGTCGATGGACATCGGAAAACCCTCGTGGCGGACTCAGCCCCTGCGCATCTCCTGCCCCCGGCACCGCCAGGAAGCCGCCTACGCCGTCCCCGATAAGCACGCTCCGCCGCGCCTCGGTCCGGTCCCATCCCTGTCCGGCCACGTCAGCCGCCAGGCCGTAGCTGCTGACCGGTCGCTGCTGTCTTGCCACCATCGGCCCCGCGCTCGGCCCCTTGAAGAACCCGCCCGTGAAGGAGTCGACCCGGGCGAAGTTCCACTTGCCGAACTCGTCGCTCTTGGTGAAGACCTCGAGTGTCTGCGTCGGCGGCGGGCCCGACGCCCGGTTTGCGAACGGGTTGTTGGAGCTGAAGCGCTTGTGACACGGCCCGCCCATGCCGACACCACCGCCCAGGCTGGGCACCCGACGCCTCCTAGGCGAGATGGGCCCGCCGACGGCACCGGGGGACACCCGCAGCGCCGGCGGGCTCGTGCTGGACGAGCTGGATCCGGGCCTGGCTCGGCTGCTCGGTGACATTGGGGGCAACGGTCCTACTGCGAATCCTCCCCCCGCTCCACCGATCGCGGCCGGCGGCGGCAGCGGCGGCGGCAGACTCGACAGTTTGTCGGGAAAATTTTCGTCGAGCACGTAGAGCCTGCGGAGCCGCGGCAGGCTGCCGGAAAGAACCGACGACGCCAAGTGCGAGTAGTATCCCGGCGTCGCGTACGGTCCCGCCTCGGGCTTGGCTGATATCTCAAAGCGTAGCGTCTTAAGCCTCATCGATGCCAGGAGCGGTGCCGCCTCGGCGTTCTGCATCGGCTCCGTAACCTTGGCTTGGAAAGCCAAGGTCCGCAGGCCCGGGGCCATGCTCAGAACATCCTGGAGACGGGAAGGCTGAACGCCCGTGTCCTTAATCGTCAGAACCTTCAGCGCCTTCTGCGTTTCGTACCAGGAGAGATACTCGACCAGGCCGGCCGTCGTCATACGAGGCGCGTCCTTGACGATGAGTTCCTCAAGCGCCGGCAGCGGGGGCAGGCCGTCGTCGGCCGCCATGACCTCGTCCGAGAAGCTGGGTGTCTCCGACACCTTGAGGGCCCGGAGGCGGGTTAACGAGGCCAGAGCAGTGCGGAGGACGAGGGGGTCGACGTCGACCCGGTCGAGCTCCAGCACTTCGAGCCGCGGCCAGACCCGGCCCGTAGCCAGGTTGGCGAAGCTGGGCTCCGAGCCGCGGACGTACGTCATCTTGCGGAGGTCGGGGCATCGGGCCTGCACCTCGAGCCGCAGGGTGGCATAGTTGGGCTCGTCGGCGAACATGCCTTCGGGAAGGTCGACATACTGTAGATTGGGCAGCACGGCAATGGTCTGAGCCAGCTCGACGTGACACGACTCGCGGATCATGTAGGGCGTCTTGAGAAATTGAACGAGCTTGCCGATGCGCGTCGGGTCATCACGAACAGTCCGTCGAAAGAGCCGCAGTCGAGCCAGTGCCGGGTCCTCGGGGATGCCGTTGCGGTCGAACCTCGACGTCTTCTTGCGCTTCTCAGCCAAGAAGGCCTCGAGCTTGCAGTAGTGAACCGGGTCGATGCGGACGCTATGATACCTGGGATAGGGGAGAAATAAAAAAACAAGGTCAGCAAGCAGGGATAGAAGAAGGGAGAAGGCGGGAGAGGGGGGACACCAACATGACGGCAATGGCAGCGACTCGCCAGGTACGTCCGACCTGGGCGCAGTGAGAAAGGTCGCGCAGGTCACATAGCATGCACCCGCTATCCGAGGCGCTCTCCTCACACGTCTCGTAGCTCTCATCGCGCGAGTGCGGACAGACAAAGGCAAAGATGCGCTGCAAGACGGCGCGAGGCAACAGGGCGACCAGCTGTGCCGAAGCCCGCGTCGGCGGGAAAAGAGGCGGCTCGGCGGCTCCCCAAGGACGCACCTCGTCCGAAGTCGACACGTCGCTCTTCTTGTCCTTTTTGCGGCTGAATGGCAGTCTCATCCTCGCGGTGCTGCCGAGCGGGAGGCGGCAGTGGTCTGGTAAAGAGAGAGGCGAGATGCGTTTGGGGAGGGGAAGAACCGTTTGCTTTCGTACCGATTTTCTTCCTCTATACTGTAAATAAAGGCGAGACGGGTGCCCTTTGTCTTCTTTCCTTCCTGCAAGGCTCCTCCTGCAAGGTCGCCACAGCCCTGCAAGGGCGTCGACACGGGTGTGTTGAAAAAAGAAAAAGGGAAAGAAGAAAGAGAGGGAAAGAGAGGAAGGAAGGAAGAAGAAGACGAAGGAGAAGAAGAAGAAACGAAAAAGAAAAGGTCGTCGACAGGGACCGCCGCTATCCGCTGAGCATACCGCTCTCACTCTCCCTTGTTGTTCTTTCGCTCCCTTAAGCGCTTCTCACGAGAAAACAAAAAAAAACTTGGGTATCTGCAAGTTCCCCTCCCCAAAGGGCGAAAAGGGACCCAAGGGTGCGATGGAGAGATGAGATAGACAAGAACCAAAAGGAAGGGAAAAACCCACGAACAGAGGGAAAGAGAAGAAAAAAAACGAATAGAGGGGTTGGGACGAATAACATCAACGAATGACCGATCAGCTGCTGCAGTGCTCTGCTGCTGCTATACTCCCTCTACCTCTCTCTACCTACCTACATACCTACCTACCTCTCTACCTCCCTATCCTAGGTTCGCAACGCAAGGAGAGGAGGGAGGTGAGGTGAGGTCAGAGTGTGTGGGGGAGGCATGCGGAAGAGCTTAGTAGAAGCCGTATTTGGGCCCTTTCTTGTACTGTGTTTCTCATAGTCCATGATAGGGCCATCGGCGCCCGATGACTCCCCCGATGACCGCCCAGGGTTGGCTGTGGAACCTCCCGCTACGATCCCGCTACAGGCCGTTCCGGGGGGTGCCCGTAGGTATGCATGGGTGCACGTACAGTAAGATATTGTCAGGTATGAAACTGTACGGCCTATGGGAAATAAGGCAGCAACGGCGGCGGGTTTCAACGGTTCCTATTATCGAGAGTTGCCGAGAGTTGCCGTTGAAGCTACTGTCAGAAGGTACATAATCCGCATGTTAACATTGACATCGAAATCAACAGCAATAGCACATTCAGACACATGTCGTACATACATACATACATGTCCATCCTCACAACTCCATCCATGGCTGGTACGGTTTACCTACCTTCCAGTCACCTGGCGCGGCACGTCAACACACACACATGCATACATGGTAGGTAGGTACATACATACATTCACAATTAACAACAGCAACACTCAGTCGAAAGCGAGAACGAGAAAGGAAAAGAACATAAAAAAGAGGGCTCGACAACTCTCTTCTATTGCCTTGTAGCCGTTGCGCCAGTTTCCCCCTAAACCAGCCCCCCATCTGCTCTGCCCCCCCCTGGTTGACCCCGCGAAGCGACCGGTGTTGCGGGTCCAGATCGCGCCAGATCCATCTCCAGCTTTCCCCTCATCTTCGGCTCCGGCTCCGACTCCGGACCAGGCTTTCGCCAGGCCATGCAATGCTATCGAGTGTAGGTAGGGCCCGAAGCCCTCTTTCCCAGCCATGGATCCCCCCGTTTAAACATGATTAAAGCATACCAACATAGTCATCAAGCCCCGGACCCCTTCCCGCCGACGTCGGATACCGGGGCAACATAGAGAGAATTAGGTCTGCCCAGGTCGATAGGTCCTCGACGACCGTCACGGTGAAGGATTTATCTCCAAAACAAAGAAAACAAAAAAAGTGGTTTGCTCGCAGCGTGGTGCGAGTGTTGTATATGTCGTGTCATTGACAAGGACACGGCAAAGCACACTGCCACTCCTTGCCATCCCCCCCCCTCGAGTAATTTCAACAGGCCTCCTCGACATGCCGTCTTCATCCTCGGGCGCTGCAGTGGAACACCCTCGAAGGGATCCCGTTCTTGGCGGCAGCGTCTACGCTTTGCGGGAGCGGGTCGCGGCGCCATTGACCTTGGCACCTGTGACATGGACGCCGTTGCCATTGGCCATGCCATTTCCATTAGCCATGCCGTTGCCGTTCGCCACGCCGTTGCCGTTCGCCACGCCGTTGCCGTTCGCCACGCCGTTACCGTTCGCCATGCCGTTGCCGTTCGCCATGCCATGCCCGTTAGCCATGCCGTTGCCGTAAACAGTACCATTGCCATTGACCATGCCGTTGCCGTTCGCCATGCCGTTGCCATTAGCTATGCCGTGCCCGTTCGCCATACCGTTGCCATTGGCCATGCCGTTGCCATTGGCCATGCCGTTGCCGTTAGCCATGCCGTGCCCGTTCGCCATGCCGTTGCCATTGGCCTTGCCGTGCCCGTTGGCCATGCCGTTACCATTGGCAATGCCGTGCCCGTTGGCCTTGATAGCGTGACCATTGGCCGTGCCGTTGCTTTTGACCGTGCCGTTGCCGTTGGCCATGTCGTTGAGATGTAGCGGGTCCGGCAGGGGAGCCTGGCTCATGCGACGAAGCGACTTGCAGCTTGTCGTCGCCTTGCCGCACTTCTTGTATGTGGCAAAGTAGAATGAGATGAAGAGCACCAGGTAGGAGCTCAAGATGGCGATGCCGCAGAAAGCTGCAAACTCCTGTCCGGCGCACGTGCCCATGTTGGGCATCCATGGAAGGTATGTCGACGTGAAGTACGTGTACGAAGCAAAGTAGACGAAACCTGGGCGAGGCGACATTAGCCGGTGACGAGAAACGCCATTGATAGGCAGAGACAACTCACCCAAATCAATGATGAATTGGACGATCTGAAGACGAGTCACCCATTCCTTCCACCACACACGGACGCCGCGCGCACTCTGGAAGTAGTACCAGTACATGACGACGTGGACCGTAAGGTTGAGTGTGATGGGGACCCACGAAACGGCGGTGGAGCCGACGAGCTGCGTGTAGCAGAGGAGAGCGGTAGCGCCATGATGGTAGCAGTGAAGGAAGGCTGCGATTTGGGTGAGTATGGCTATCCGAGTTGCGATTTCGGCTGAGGAAGGGGAAAAGAACGACGTACTCAGTGGCTTCTTCTTGAGGAAGAGAAAGACGGTGTCGAGCAGCTCAAGGTACTTGGTGAGGTAATTGAGCTACGCCAAAGCCGTCAGCCTCCCACAGAACGAAAAAGTTTCGGAGAGAGGGAGGGCGAAAGGGGTAACTCACATAGTACAAAACGACCAAGGGCTGAGTCCAGCCGCCGTCGCGATAACAGATGGAGTAGAAGACGCCGCGGCGGACGACGGTCGGGAGCAGCTGTTCGATGAAGAGGACAAGAAGGATGCCGCTGATGATGGTCAGGTAGAGGTTATGGATGAGGAAGATGGTCTTGAGCTGAAAGGGCTCGCGCTTGCGCATCAATTCGCGGCCACCGAAGATGATGCCGTAGTAGATGACGATGAAGATGGACGTCGACCGAAGCGTCGACATGGGCGTCTCGAAGGGAACAAAGTTGAAGCTGTCGGCCGGGTATCCGACGACGGCGTTCCACGCTTTGTCGAAGATGGGCCATAACCGAATGCCAAAGGGACGATCGAGCGTCGGCAGCGGCAGCTGCTCGTAAAAGGACGATGGCGATGACATGGCGAGGCGGGCCGTCGACGATTGATTGATGTCTGTCGCTCGCTCGCTCGCTCGCTTTCGCACTTTGGTTCTTCTCTCTCTTCTTTCTCGCGCGCGCGGTGTCTGCGTATGTCTCTCTTCGGGAAGGACAACGAAGTTCGTTCAGCCCTGTATCGGCTCCCCCTTTAATTCGTAACGAAGATGAAAAGGAAGGAAAAGAACAAGAAAACACGTTAATTCGGAAAGGATCGCGGAAGTTCTCGCAGACGTTGAGTTTTGCATGCGCGACGGCAAGTCAAATAGAGGAAGGGAAAGGAAAAGTAAAAAGAAATAAACAACAAATTAAAGGACAGGGGGAAAATAAAGGTAGGCGCGAATAAGGCACGTCACCGAGATGGAAAGGAGGGGAGGGAAAAAAGGGGAAGAGATTCCGAAATAAAGAAGAAAAAAAAAAATACAACGAGCCTCGGAGGCCAGACAGCCGACGACGATGCTGATGCTGGCGGCTGACTGGCGCGACGCGAGGGGAGTATGATGGGGGAGGAGTAGTCTAGTCAAGGGGAAGAGTAGAAAGACTAACAGCCAGGGGGGGAAGAAAAGCCAAAGCGGATGAAGTACCCGGGAAGAGCGAGAGAGAGAGAGAGAGAGTGTGTGTGCGTGTGTGAGAGAGAGCCTAGAGACAGAGAGAGAGAGAGAGAGGAGAGGAGAAGGCGGACATTGGAAAGAGGCAAAAAAAGGAGTTGGAGCTTTGCTTGACCTCATTGGGCGAAGCCGGTCCTCCATCCACACACCCCCCCCCCCCCCCCAAAGTACACACAATGCATGTGATTGGTCAATCTTTATCAACTCCCCTGGCCGTTCTCTCTCTTCTTCCCCTGGCTAACGAACCGAAATAGACACACGTGATAGTCTTTTGGTTTGGTTTTTTCATTTCCTCCTATGTATTGTTTTCTTTCTACTCCGTGTATCCTTTTCCTTCTTCCCGTTATTTGTCTTCTTTCTATTGCCGAAGTAGCCGTTACCTGCGCTACTCCCTAAAGATGCGCCTAGTCCTACGCTCCCGGTCCTGGTACCGGCGACTTTTTTTTTTCCCTCTTGGGGGTGTATGTACAGTATGTATGCTCTCGGCGCCGAGCCGGACCCGGCCAATAGCCTCTTGCATCTCTGCGGCGACCGCCTTGGAATTAACAAAGGGGAAAGAAGAAAAAAAAGGAGGTATCCCCCTCCCTTCTTCAGAAAATACATAAAATGCTACATTCCCATACACCCGCACGGAGGCCCGGGGAAACGAGGAAGAGGGGGAAAAAACCTGTTGATTGTAAGGAACGGCGCGGATGACGGGCGACAGTGCGGATTGGAAACGGCGTCAAAGCTTGTTTTTCCCCAGGGGGGGGGGGAGGACAAGCGAAAACCATAGAGTGAGTGTCATAGAATAGAGCAGGACAGACAAAAAGGGGGGGAAGAGGACAGTGCGGGACGGGGCAGAGGGGAAAGTTTGACATTGTCCGTGGATGGTACCGTGACACCACATTTTGCTCCGGGAGCTTGACCCACGCCCCCATTCTGTCAGCTGACTCAACAGCTCTGTCTAGGTAGTAGCCTAATTGAAGACAGGTCCTAATGGGTGCTATAACCTGCCTCCCGACCTACCCTAGCCTCATCGCG
Source organism: Ophiocordyceps camponoti-saundersi (nom. inval.) (assembly GCA_003339415.1). Taxonomy (NCBI): domain Eukaryota; kingdom Fungi; phylum Ascomycota; class Sordariomycetes; order Hypocreales; family Ophiocordycipitaceae; genus Ophiocordyceps; species Ophiocordyceps camponoti-saundersi. The sequence goes on from PDHQ01000003.1 coordinate 193,275, forward strand.
GCAAAGATCAGAAAGAAGGTGACAAATTCACGACTCCTTATTGCTGCTACGCGCGAAAGGGTAAAGCCGGAGCAACGGCACGAGTTACATAAGCTAGAAGCTGTCTGTACTTACATAAGCTGCCCCGGACATGATCCGTCCACACGGCCCCGATACCGAATTGCAGTGCTAATAGCCTATGTTAGAGGTACTCCCGTAGAATGGTAAAGGCCAAAGCTCCAGCACGTCTTAGCGCTCGAGCTGATAAGATGCAGCCAATCAGTTCCCCAGCTTATAGAGTCAAGCTCCCCAGGAAGGAGCTTGCTCGGCAATGCGCATTGTGCCTGTCCAAGGCTACTCTGTGCCTGGGGCTGAGGGTACCTACCTGAAGCACTTCTGTAGCTTTGCTTAGGTAATTCATCCAAGGTAAAAAAAAAAAAAAACACACACAACCTACTCCTACAGAAGTCGCTCGACAACTTCGCGGGTCTGGAGAGAACGACAAGAGAGAAGCAGAGAGAGCTTCGTCTTCTTCCTCTCCAGCAGCTACTGCCAATTCCAGAGCCTCACTCTCTCGCGCGCCCAGCCTCGACACGTACCATCCCATCCATCTCCGTTTTTTTGTCGCTTGCGGCGTCATGAAGTCCGTCGCCGTCTTTCGACAGCTGGTCGCCTGCCGCGGTCCCAACTGGAGCCCGTCATCTATGCTTCTTCGCGCTCCGGCCGTCGCACAGCCTCTTCCTTTGGCTTCTCGAGCTGCGTTTAGCACGTCGAAGACGACTTGCAGCGAGCATGCCGAAGAGACGTTTGAAGAATTTACCTCACGGTGAGTCTTTTAAGTGGAAAAAGAGAGACGAAACCGAGATTGCGTCGTCGACTTCGCGCCCTCGACCCCTCCTCCCCCGACTCGACTTGCCAGTTTAATAACAATCAACGGGAAAACACAAAAAGGTTCGAAAAGGAATTCGATGGCGTTCAAGACGTGTTCGAGCTTCAGGTGAACCCAAAAAACCTCGATAGCCCTATGTCCCTTCTCGCCATGCTAACGAGCTCTCGTCCCTAAATCGACAGCGCAATCTAAACAATGCCTTCGCCTATGATCTCGTCCCTTCTCCTGGTGTCGTCACCGCCGCTCTCAAAGCTGCTCGGAGGGTAAATGACTTTGCTACGGCCGTTCGCATCTTCGAAGGTAATCGAGAAACCCCAACCCCAACCCACTCCTTTTCCCATTCTTCCAAGCTTCCTTCGTCCTGACTTTTCTTCCGGCAGGTATCAAGGCAAAGGTCGAGAACAAGGGACAGTATCAGGAATATCTCAACGAGCTCAATGGCTTGAGGACCGAGCTTGGCGTCCCGCTCAAGGAGGACATGTACCCCGACGAGAAGTGACGAGACGATAGTAGAATAAACAAATAAACAAGAAAAGCCAACATGTTGTCGAGGACGACTGCAGAAGAGCTACCGTCACACGCTCGCCATGTGCACTGCCAAAGCTGAGCGGCGAAATTTGCATCGTAGCTGTCGCTGAAATACGACTGTCATCTTTGATCATCCTCAGTTCATTGATAACGAGCTCTTTAACTAGGCCTGGTTATCAAAAGCATGCTACAGCGTGCGAGGTGCTGTCGCTCCCGTCCCACTCATCCTTTGCTCGTACATACATCTTCCCTTCATGTGCGGACATCTTGTCTCTGTCCAGTCACCTGTCATGTCATGGTCTCCCTCATGTCATAGTCTCCTCGTGGAAATCATATCCCTCGGATGGCTACTCTGTCTCGGGCCATATCTAGTCCCTGAGATGATTCCATCGTCCATTGCCCGCCTGCTGGGCGTTCATAAACTGCGCCCCAGATGACGCACCAACTCCGTCTTGGCCGATGCCAACCGATGGGCTCGTGCCTCGGCTTCCGGCGCCATTGGCCCTCGCTTGTAGGTGAGGGCTCATCATGCCCGTGTGAGGGCTACGGGGTACGCTGACCTGCCTAGTCTCCCTCCGTCCGTTCTTCAGCTGCCGTAGCTCCTCGCGGACGCGGTCCACCTCCCAATCGCGCTCCTTGAGCTGGGCCTTGAGCCCGGAAACCGCATGCGCCAGCGCACGGGTTTCGCTCTCCTGGTGTATCTGTTGCACCCTCACCACGTTGTCCGACGCCTTTCTTCGAAGGACCTCTGTCTGCGCCCTGAGCTGGGCATTCTCCTCCTGCGCCGCGGCGGCTGAAGATGATGCTTCCTGGTAGCGATCCTTGATATAGTTCGTATCGGCCTGGGCATTCTGCAGCCGCTTCTTCAGCTGCTCCTCCTTGTTGTTGGCTTCCTGAAGGAGCCGGTTCGTCCTCGCAAGGGGCGTCTCCTCCTCGTTTCCGTTGGGGTCGTCTGTCAGTCGCTTAACCACCGCCTCGAGCTCGGCCTCGAGCTCAATGATCTTGGCCTGCTTTCTTCCGAGTGCCGCCTCTGCCTTCGACTTTTCGTCTTCAAATCTGGAACGATCCTCCAGCGCTTTTCGGTTGGACTTGTAGATCTCATCTATACTCCTCTCGTATTCTTTGACTTGTGTCTCCAGTCTAGATATGACGGCCTTATACTCGGCCTCGGCATCGTTGGCCGCAGCTCGACGTTCGCATTCGGCAAACTGGAACTGTCAGCTTTAATTGTTGATGATGGGGAGGGGGGTTGCTTTACCTTCTCTGACAATGTCTGCAAAACGCCTAGGGTGACATTGACTTGCATATCACCGGGCCTGCCCGAGGGCGTGTCGACACCCATTTTCCGAAGTAGGGTCTGCACCTCATCAGGCAGAGGCGGCTGGTTTGCCCCGTGATCTGATAGAAGTCGCGCCCTCTTCGCACGGGCATCATCGGAAGTCTCTCCTTGGGCGTTCTCGGCAGTGCCATCCTGTAACTCGGCGGTCAGCTCATCACGTCCGCTTGGTCGGCATCGCAGTCTTACATGTTTTCGTTTACGTCCGTCACTAGGCGACGAAGACGTTTCGGATGTTTCCCCGTCTCCCGGCGTGCAGAAAATGAGGAGCACCTCGTCGGGGATGGGCACTGGCTCGCAGGCGATGGTATCCGCTGTGTCGTTGATATGGTCGACAAACTTACTGGCGATCTCGTGGGGCTCGAGGTAGCCGCGTTCGGGATCATTAATGAGCTGTCGAGCGCGCACGACGCTTGACAGGAGTGCATTCTTGTGCTCAACAGGACTGAGGTTTCCGGGTACGTGCAGGCTGATGTGCTCGATAGAGTGTGTCGTCACAAGGTGCATCATAAGTGGCTTCTTCACCAGGTCGGATGGCAGGCTGCTCGACGCACGCCAGGCGGCGTATGAGTGATCAAAGCCGACAACGACGTCAAATTCGGTGATGTTCACGTTCTCGCTCGGCAGGGCCAGGGTGATCTGAGCCGGTGACGTGGCGCTCCCAAGTTTCCCGATGGCCTCGCAGGTGCACTCCAACTCCAGAGCCTCGGTCAAGTAGCTCAGAAGGCGCAGCAGCGGAGCAGAGCGGGCAATAATGAGGACTTTAGTGTCCTTTCGCACGCCTTGCAAAAGTTCAAAGATGAAGTTGAACTTGGAATTGGCGTCGCATGAATATTTGGCCATTTGGGAGGCGGGCAGATGGGCGAGAGAGCCGACGGCATCAGGGGGGAAGTCGCAAGCGTTGAAGAGGAGGCCGAGGAGCTCGTCAACTTGGCGAACAAGAGAGTCAGTCGGCTCAACCCAGGTCTCGTTGCTGAATATAGTGTTCAGTTCGGTTACGACGCGCTTGGAATTGACAAGCGTCTCGTCGTAACAGGGCCTCTGGCTCGCCTGGAAAGGTAAAGTCACAACATGCTCTCGTTGGCATGGTGCGGGGACGGCGTTGGTAGAGCCATTGCTGGATGACTGCTCGGGGATGAGGCCCTGTCCCATGGGCGGAGTAGCCTGTGAGCCGTCGCCAATCGTGTTGGAAGTCGTCGGCGCCGGTGTCGGGGAAGGCATCGACTTTGAGATGTCGGCCGGCGATACCGTCGCGTTCTGGGCGGAGCTGGCCACCGCTTGGCGGTTAGGCGTGGGAGGGAACATTGTGTTGAACATGTTCTGCACCCTGGTACCTATGGGAGAGGGTGTGATTGGAGGGGCTGACGGGCCGGAGTGCAACCGGATCAAATCGTGCATATGCTGTTTGACGCGCTCGCGGTTCTGTATGATGTGCTCGCTTTCTTGACGCGGCGCCGATGCCGATGCAGTGACACGTTGTGCTCCCAGCTCCTGGTTGGCTGGGGGCGGATCTTGGGATTCGTCGGCCATGGATGTGTCGTGGTCCGCCGGCGCAGCGGGGGGGCTCGACCTGACAGGCGACAGGCGGCCAGAGCCGCTCCCTGCAGAGACGGGGCTCGGTTGGGATCTCGATTGTTCGCGGTCAACAACCTGAGCGTGATGCGAGGCGTTCTCGGTGTGAGCGCGCTGCGAAGCGTGGTCTTCCTGAGCGTCCTGCGAGGTGTCTCCAATCACAGTGCGTTGCGAGCGTTGCGAGGCGTCATCAACCAGAGCGTGCTGCGAGGCGTCCTCGGTGTGGGCGCGCTGCGAGGCGTGGCCGACCTGAGCGTGCTGCGAGGAGTGGTCAACCTGAGCGAGCTGCGAGGAGTGGTCAACCTGAGCGAGCTGCGAGGCGTCTTCGGCCTGAGCCGACTGCGAGAAGGCTTCAATCTGCTCGTCTCTCAAATGTGCTTCAGCAGCCTCAGCCAGAGCCTGGCGCCGCTCAGCAACTCTCAGCGCAAACTCGCGCTCCACTGATTCGTCGTCACTGATAAAGTCCTCTTCCTCTTCCGGAAGATCGATCCTCAAGGCTTCGGGTCGGTAGTCGCCTGCAAGGAACTCTTCGTCGGGTCGATAATCGGGTGACTCAAAGCCGACATTCCCAACCGAACGATCAAGCGATTCGGTGCTGAGGTCCTCAGCTCGGTAGTCGGGCGAGTTGGCACCTTGCACTCCTAAGTGAGAGTCCAGCGACTGGGTACCGCTGTCGTGGAGCTCTTGGTTCACCGTTCCGTCACCAAAGTCGCCAGACTCGACGCTCGGTAAGACGTTGTCGGCGTAGTAGCTAAGAGACCGGGGACCGGCTTCCTGGTACGTGGATACGGGATAGTCGCCGATCTGTGCGTCCTGGTCCTCCTCAGTCTTGATAGATGCTTCGGACTGGCTGTCCTGCGAGAAGTCTTCGTCTTGCTCCTCGGCGGAAAAGGATTCGCGATCACGCTGTTGACGTTCCACCCACTGCCTCAAATCGTCCGTCTGGGTCGCTCCGTCCGTCTGCGTAGCAGGTACTAAGTTGGTGCCTGAGGATGAAGTCTCCGGGAGATCGAACGCGTGACGAGTAGGCAGCTGAGATGCAAAAACGGGACTCTGATGAGCGACTGGAACTTGGGCGGCGACAGCCTCGGCTGCGCTCGGAGAGAGTGGTGAGTACGGCGACTCCCGTCGATAGGCGTGTTGACTCCAAGAGGCAAAGTGCTGCAGAGGGTAGTCGGGACTCGACAATAGGGACCGCGCGGGACCTTGGAGGGTTAGGAGCTCGGGAGTGCAAGGTCCTGCCGAAGATTCTCGCTTGCAATCCGGTGAACTCTTGAGTTCGACGCTCAGTCGATGAGACGCGGCAGGTTGACGCGGAGAGTTTTCCGGCGCGAGCAATGAGCGCGAAGGATTATCAGGAGTGTCACGTGCTACCGGAGAAGGTGTCTCGTAATCCGGCAATCTCTGGAGTTCGGTGCTCAGGCGATGAGATGAGGCGCACTGGCGCGGAGGGTTTTCGGGGGCGGCTGATGAGTGGAGGGGATTCTCGGGAGCGGGCGATAGGTGGGGAGGATTCTCGGGGGCGGGCGATGAGTGAGGAGGAGGGTTCTCGGGAATGGGGGATGAGAAGGATGTCTCCGGTCCGGTCTGGTGCGAGTCGGGCAAAGGACCTTTCTGCGTGTCCAAAGAGTTACCGGCTGAAAGCACAGTCTGTCCGGAAGGCTCCTGCGAGTCCGGGATGGTGAGCCGACTTTCTTGCGACGTCACAACAGACTTCTTATAATGAGTCTGTTCGACTTTGGGCAGCGACTGAGAAGAAGAGGTAGCGTCGTCGTTGTCGACGGTGAGCTGCGACTCCGAAAAGCTGACAAACTCGGAAGTATCGAATAGTGGTCTTTGGGGGATCTCCACTACCAGCGTCTGCGAGCGACGGATTCTAGGCGACAACGCTGCCTGGGGGGTGAAAGAGGCCTCCCCTGCTGTGAGGGAAGACGGCGGCTGTTCGGACCGGGGGACACTGTGTGAGAGTTTGGGCGCTTTCTGCGGATCCTCGTCGGCGCCTCTGCGACCTGAAGAGGTCGTGCGAGCGTTTGTAGCACGCTTACGCTTGGCTGGCCCTTTATCTTCAGCAGCCTGGTTCCTCTGATGGGCCTTTTTGGCCTCCCACTCGCGTCTGGCCGCGTCTGTTACGTCGCACCTCTGCAAACAGAGAAGGGGGGGGGGGAGAAATGATCAGGTCAGCAAATATCCACAAACGAAGAAGAAAAAGAAACGAAGAGACAGCGGGTTTTTCTGGGGAAAGCCACTTACGGGAGTCCAGGTGGGATCGTGGCTTTGTCCCGTGACGGGATCGTCGTCCCAATCGACGAGATATTCCACCCGGCCCTTGGCCCTTCTCTCCCGCAAAATGCCTCGGATCGAGTACCATTCGTCCTTGGCCTCTTCTTTCTTGATGCGGGGCGCTCTGCCCCGCGGCTTCATCAACGAACGCGATCCCTTCTGGTTCGCGGCAGACGTTCCCCTGGCCGAAGCTGAACGACGCGGGACGCGGGACGCTGACCGATGACCCGAAGGAGCCAAGACAGTCCCCGCGGACGGTGATTTGGCGGGCATCACGTGCCCCTTCCTATTCTGTCTACCCATTGCCAACTCCACAGATGGGTGATTCGTATGTGAACTGATGAGAAATGATGGAGAGTGATGGGGAGTGATGATGGGTGAGGGTGAGTGACGATGATTGATGGGGAGGTGAATGGTGATGAAGGTATCGTCGAGAGATGCGGGGGAAAGAAAAGAAGGAAATTGCAAGAACTGGGTAGAATCGGGTTGTTGTTGGGTTGGCGTTTGCACTCTGATTCACTGACCTGGAAATTAAGGCAAGGCCTCTTCTTCTTCTTCTGCGTTTGTTATCGTTTATCGGTGCTGTTCGTCTCGTGTGCAAACGCCGTTATAAGGGTTACAGGGGTTCGCCAGCTGGCGTCGATGGATGTAAGTGTGAATTAGTCTCCTCTCCTCTCCTCTCCTCTATGATGAGAATATGTCGATATCGAGAGGGATGATGGAGATGAATATATGTAGTAGTAGTAGTTGATGATGATGATGATGATGAGATCTATCCGTAGAAAGAGAGGATATCTAAGAAGGAAGAGAATCTGAGGGTTAGGGGGAGAAGGAGACGTTGTATGTATGTATGGCTGTGAAGTTGTTGATCGAAAAGAACAATAGTGGTCAATGCCCTCTCTACCTATTCATGATGCCGCCTACCTACTACCTACCACTTACACCTACCATTTACACCTACCACTTGCCTGCCTGCCTACCTGCCTACCTGCCTACCTACCTACCCACCTCCCAGTCTACGACTCCATGCATCCTCACAAGCTACCTACCTACCTACCAAGCAGGTAATACTCTGATGTCTGCTGTTGGGCCCAACATTGGTAGTAGCCTGTCAATTACCTGCTACTCAAGCCTACCAACCACTCAATGCTCACTTCTAAATGCGAAACACCCATGTTGTGTAGATACGTAGCAGGTGATAGGCGTGTAGGTATGGGTGGTTTGGTCGTTTCCACCCAAAAGCCTCCTCCTCTCTCTCCTCCTCCCAGCCTCACCTCATCTGTAGGGGCTAAAAAAAAACAACAAGCTTCAATCAACCTCTCCCCTCCCCCGCATACATACATACGCCTACATACATACATAAATTCATAGGCGGATAACTGCGTCATCTGCATGCTCTCACTCGAGTCGCGTCTCATACCTTGCGCCCTTCTCAATTCAATCAGAAGAATGTCGTCTACCTTCTCAATTCAGCCCATCGGACGCTTCGCAGGCGCCAGCCAACCCGTAAAGAGGCCCAAGGTACGGACGTCCTAGGGAAAGGCAAAAAAAACGAGCAAAATCCTCTCCCCTCTCACCCCCCTTCCTTTCATCGCAGACTGACCTAAAATTCTCAATCGCCATCAAGGAATTCACTTGCTTCTCCTACGATGAGAATCACAATTTTCATCTCGGTGACGCCTCTCTCAAATGGTACTACACCCCCGTAATCGGAGCCGACTTGTCAAGGGGCTTCGATACCTTTCAGAAGCTGGATGACTCGGCCGATGAGCACCTCGACAGCCTGCTTAGGGCCGTCATGGCTCACGAACAGGAGACGGGACAGCGCATCGACGCGAATTTCGTCACCTGGAGAGGCATGATGACCAAGGTAATTTTAACTCTCAGCTGTTTATTCCGTAGTAGGCAACCATTCTGATCTTTGCGACTGCTAGATCATGGCCGCCTTGTTTGAGCGATTCGACGGGTCAGTCTTCAATTCGTCGTGTACTGCTTGGACCGAAATTTCTCTTTCTTCTTTCTTTCGTCTGACTGATCTCAGCTTCGAAATGAACGCCACTCTCTATCAGGCGCGCTCACCTTCACAATCTCCCTCCCTCTCTCTCTAACTGCCACAATCTTTTCGGCTGACATAGAGTAAAATAACCATCAGGGCTGCATGTGAGAGTCTAACCCTCTCTCACCAATTGCATCTCACTCACACCTTTTCAGCTTCATCGAAGAGAATCACGAATACAAGATGACCTTACGCAGACAAGAAGCCCAGCGGCCGCAACTGGGACAAGGTCCGCCTCTGACAGTGATGCAATACTGGGGTGTGTAGGCTCGCTTATCCATCCTTACCTACCTACCTATTGCCTCCTCTCATCCTTTCATCAGGCTACAAGTTTGAGACGCTGGCAACCATCCCCGCTCCCTGGGGTGAGACGTCTCGAGAATTCATCGAAGGCCGCGAAGACCAAGTCGTCAACAATAAAGAGCAATACTGCTCCGTCGTCCGCACCGGCATCGGAAAAGCCATTCTCTGTCTTGGAGGCGAAGTAGACGCCAGTATAGAACCCCCCCCCCCCCCCCCCCCCCCCCCTTTTCTCTCCACCCCTTTGCTACCTACCTAGCATGTATTCCTATATATATTCCCCGGTCTGACCATGAAACCCAAAAGTCTGGGACTCCAAGCCCGAGACAAAAGGCGCCCCCATCAACTGGGTCGAGCTCAAGACAACAGCCGAGATCCGTTCCCACAACGACATGGAATCCTTCCACCGCAAGCTGATGAAGTACTGGATCCAATCCTTCCTCCTCGGCGTCCCCAACATCATCGTCGGCTTCCGCACCAGAGACGGCTTTCTCGCCGGTCTCGATCGCATCGATACCCATCGCATCCCCGAGATGGTCAACTCGCGCCCCAACGCAAAGTGGAACGCCGACATGTGCGTCAACTTCGCCGCCTCCTTTCTGGAATGTTCGTCTTGTTCTGCCCTTGTTCTTTTTGTACAATGCGTGCTTGTGTCTGACGCGGCTAATCGCCATCGTCTGTCTACAAGGGCTCATGACCGTCATCAACGGCGAGGGCGTCTGGCGCATCGTTCGCCACCCGCAACAGCGTGTCATTCAAGTCTATCGCGTCGAGCCAACCGGCCATGGTAGCATCATATCCGAGGACTTCAAGAACTGGAGGACCAAACTCGCTGCCGGGCCTGGCGAGGGCTGACGCCGCCACTTACTTGTACATTTGTTTTCCTCGGCTATCTTGCTTTTGAAATATACCCACCCTAAGGCTACGTGCATATGATTGCCACTTCTTTCATCTAGTACTCTTCTCTTCCCCCCCAACACCCTGCCTCGCCCCCATACGGATACCGCGCCTTCATCTACGCTTCCCGCCTTGACGTCTCGTCATGCGGCGTGAAATGCATCCATCGAGATATCACGTCAAGTCATGACATTTTGCTGTCCTCCTCCCTGCTGTCTAGCCTCCCAGGGACAGCCAGCCTAACTCATCCCCGTCGCCGGGGCCGACCCCTTCTCCATCGACCGGACATGCTGTGATGATGCGATGCCAGGGTATGCAAAGTTATGCTCGCTTTGCAGTCGAGAAATCGTACAACCCGTCCGTCCAAGTCGTCAAGAAGGTGGAAATAGAAAAGAAAACCGCGACAAAGGGAAATAAAGAAAACGAAAGGAAACGAAGAGTGATGAGAAAAGGAGGAGGAGAGACGTATTTTCGTCCGTTGGTCGCTTCGCGTCAGACGGCCGGCCAGCGAATGCGGAGGTTATCGGTCCAGCGCTGGTATAGTACATCCGAGAGCTGCTTGCAGTGCTCCATGCCGACGCGCGCCTCGCGTCCGGGAAGCTTGTCCTGGACGAGCGTTGCCATGTCCTTGTCCCAGTCACCCCTGGCCGCCGGCGACTCGCTCTGTCGCCTCCGATGGCTCTTGAGGTGTGGGTTGTTGGAGCTGAGAACTAGCTTTGCTGGCCCGGCGTCCTTAACGATGACGGTGCCCTGAGGCGTGCCGTCTCCGGGCGTCTTCAGCAGCGGCTGGCGCAGCAGAGAAGCGTCTAGCTTGTTGTCTTTAGATATAGACGCCACCAGGTTGCTCATCAGATGGTAGGCTCCCTCGGGGTCGACAGCGTCCAGGGTAGCGAATGCATCCGACAGCTTGGCCAGTGCCTCCCGCTTCTGCATGGCCGACGTCTGAGCGTGCAGTTCGGCCAGCGTAGGCTCGACGGCCTTGGTGTAGAGGCGGCGCCCGAGCACGGCCTCCTTACCGTACGGCTCCACCGGCGTGGCCATGGGAGGCGGCATGTTCTCGTCGACAATCGTACCGTCCGGCGACACGGATCGAGCCGAGCCGTCCGATGGAACCCTACGGAAGAGACGCATCGTCGAGCCCGAGTTGCCAAACGACATGTCGGGCTGCAGCGGTTTCCTAACCGCCACAGACGCACGCGACGATAGTCTCGACGTCGCTTGGGCTACCGAGGGGCTGCGTCGACGGACCGTCGACTTGCGGACCGTCTCCACGGCCGGCGACGAGGGTCCCAGAGGGCCCTCGCTGAGATCCATTCTCCGCAGACCTTCTTCCGTAGCCAGCATCGAAGAAGGCCGTCGGCGTCTCACTGACGACATCTTGCTGGGGGGCGCGACGGAACGGACCGTCTCAAACACCCACTCGTGCTCGTCGTCCTTGGGTGCCATCGTCTGAAGCGTCTCCTGGTAGTATATCGGGTGCTTGCTACGGTTCTGGTCGGCCTCCCACATCTGTCGCCGCGCGATGAGTTCCTGTAACGCCTCAATTTTGCCGGCGGAGCGGATAAAGCGATGCTTCAGCAATTCCTGGGCCGCAGGCCTGCGATCGCAGTCCTTGGTGAGGCACTGAGAGACAAAATCCTTGAAATCCCTGCCAAAGTCGCCTTCGAGGCGGGGAGGTGGTTTCTTGGGGATTTCGAAGAGGACCTTCATGGGGTGCATGTGGCACAGCGGCGGCTCGCCGTTGGCCATCTCCATGGCGGTGATTCCAAGGGACCAAATGTCGGCCTTGAAGCTATATCCATCCTGCTGGATGACCTCGGGCGCCATCCAGAAAGGCGTGCCGACGAAAGTGTTGCGCTGAGACTTGATATTTGTCAACTGGGCGGCGACGCCAAAGTCGGCAAGCTTGACCCGACCGGACTCGGCGAGCAAGACATTGGCGGCCTTGATGTCCCTGTGAATCTTGCCTTCGCTGTGAAGGTACTGTATGCCAAGGAGCAACTCGCGGCAGATGATGGCAATATGCGCCTCACTAAAGTTGGCCGGTTTCAACTGCATCGACAAGTCAGTGAGGCCTCGCAGACCGGCCTGGAGGAGAGATTGTACCAGGTCCAGACAGGATCCGCCTCCTAAATATTCCATGACGATCCATAGCTTGTGACCCCGAAGAAATGAGCCCTTGTACTGGGTAACATAGGGGCTGGCGCAGGTGCTCAAAACGGCAATCTCGGCTTGAATCTCCTCTATGTCATCCTCGCTCGACTCGAGATCAATCTGCAAAAGTCAGGATGAAAGCAGACTGAAGGCGCAGAGGGCGAAAGCTTACGTGCTTGATGGCCACCGTCTCGCCAGAGAGCTTGTCGATCCCCTTGTACACAATGCCGAAGCTCCCCCCTGTGTGCCGAGTCGCGTCAGTTTATAGACCAGCAAGATCACACGGGTGAACTTACGACCCAACTCCTCCAGCACTTGGTAGAGGTCGGCAACGCCCTCGGCAGCCATTTTGAATCGTCGGTCGAGGGCCTCGAGGGGGAGCCAGTGGGCGGGCGAGCGGGCGGCGACAGGAGGTGAAGAAAACAGACGAGGAAGTATTCGTGGTAAGTAGTTTTAAGATTGCTGTCGCCCGGTGCTTGACAGGCGAGGTGCAGTAGGCAGGCCGTCTGTCTGGGACAGCGGAGCCGGGGGGGGGGGGTTGTTGTTTACTGCTGCCCACTTTGGGGATGGCTGCTGTAACCTTGGCAGGCTGATCAAAGCCCTGGCCGATGGGCGGGGTTCAGGCGAGGCGCAAAAGAAGGCCACGGCGCAATTGATCTCGGTGTTCGCATCGTGAGGTTGTCCGGTTCAGTGCAGATGGAGGAAGAGGAGGAGAAGGAGAAGGAGAGGAGGAAAGGCAGAGTGGCAGTAGTAGTATATCATCGTCGGTCGGCTGCATGCCAGGAGACCTGCCAGTGCTGTCACGGGGGCCGCCGAAGCGTTCCAGCGGCCTGTAGTCCGTAGTGGGCGGTCGCTATGGCGGCCACTAGCCACGCGCGCCGGGGGGGGGGGGGGGGGGGGGGGGGGTCCATCACCCCGAGCTTGATGCTGGAGGGCACTGGAGCCACAGCACTCGACAGCGCTGTGGGCATGCCCGCTTAGGGGTCCTTGCGCCCTGGGGAAGTGCCCGACCTAACATTTACGTTCCCACACCCCCCCCTTGGCAGCGCGTGTTGTCCCAGCAACAACGTCTTGTTGTGCCGTCCACCCCCAACTTCCATTATGGGTCCATCTTCCCCCCCCCTGTGTTGAGCCTCGCTGCTTCGAGTGCCTTTCGTCTGGCCCGTCCGCCACCACAGCCATAACCTCCTCACCTTAATAGGTAGCGACAAGGCTACAAACCCAACGACACGCGTAAGGCTGGGCAGCGGCGACCATCGATTTAAACAAAGCCGACATAAATATGCCTAGTCCTTGACCTGGAGCTCAGCATCGTCTGCGTTGCGGCTCTGCCCGTTTCGATCACTCACAAGCTCGCCTGCTGCGTCGCGCTCCGTGATCCGTCACGACCCGTCCAGGCACCAACCTTATCTCGTGCCTGACTGCCATGGTGCCCGCTCCGCCGCTGCTTCCGACGCAGTTCCCATGCTGGTGTCGGGCCATTTATTCCTGGGGGGGCGAGGTCGGTTTTCCTCTTCCTGTCCGTCGTTTTTTTCCCATCGCTGACTGACACAGTCTAAACGCGATCTCGGCTTCATCGAGGGTGACCTTATCGAGTGCCTCAATGCCGGCGATGGATCTTGGTGGGTTGGTCGTCTTTACCGCGACCGGAGGACTGTCGGCTCGTTCCCCTCCAACTTCGTCGAGGTTCTTCCAGACGGCTTTCGTCCGGCCGCCAGGTCTGCCAGCCCAATGCCCGACCGAGCTTCGACCAGCCCCCGACCAATGCCGTCAAAATCAAAGACGTTCCGTAAGCCTTTTGAGGCTTATGCAAAGGCGCCGCATTATACCAGTGCCAAGCAGCCTGAGACTTTTCGAGAGCCGCCCAAGCCGCGGACCAGAGAGACCTCAGACGCGTCGTATCCCAGGGGCGGCGTCAACCATGCGTCGACGCCTCCACCAAGTCGCAGCTATGAATCGCGAGCACCGTCGCCCATGCCGTCGCCCTCGCCGTCCCCTGTGCCCTTCGTCAACTACGAAGCCCGGGTTCCGTCAGACGACGGGGCATCTCCTCCTCCTCCTCCGCCGCCGCCCCATCGCCATATCCATCGAAACGGACCACAAGATATCCACTCCGGCTTTCACGCCATGGCTCGCCATGGCTCGACTGCTTCTAACAACCACTACCGCCAAGGGTCCGACGGCTCGTGTCACGCACCGCACTATCTGTCGAGACATCCGTCCCACGCCGGTTATGAAGATCCTCGTCCCCACACTCCTCGAGTTCCATCGCCTCGGCCGCCATCCCCGGCGGGCAGCCACATGACGCCCTCGCCGCTGCGGGAGGCCATGGATGGTGTCATGGAGCAGCTTGGGCAGCTAGGTGGTCTCGGGGAAGGAGCTGGTCAAGAGCCCCAATTTCCTGACGATCAGCTGGCCTCAGACCCCTGGTCTCCCGAGTCTTTCGACATGGTGACGCCGCGGTCCAGACGCGCGCCGCCCGAGCACGCAAGACCCATGACGTCGATGGGCATAGCTCACCACGATGAAGGATACGAGACCTGGAGCGGAGAGACTTACCAGGGATCTTCTCATCAAAGCGGCCCTTGTGGACGGCCTCACGAGCTTCATCGACTGAACAGCTATGTTCAACGGATGGAGAAGCAACTTCAAAATCAAGGTCGTGTCGCGAGCCCCGAAGAGCCCATCCGCGACATGGGGCCACCGCCACCGCCAAAGGGCCAGCATTACGACAGACCCAAGACTTCGTCGGGAGAGGCCGTTGGGCCGAACAGGATGCCGCTGAGAGCTCGCAAGTCGGCCTACGAGGTGGGCCGTGGCGTCGGCAGGACTTATACGACCAGGACGACCGTCACCAACGCCTCGTCCGGGAATCAGAGCAACGCCAGCGCCTCGACGCAGAGCAGCGGCCGGACGCTGTGGAGCGGCACGTCAGCCAGCGCATTCAGCGCCGCCAGCGCCGGAAGCTTTGCGCGGACGCATACGCGTGCCCAGAGCGCGCTGGGAATGCGCGAACTGGACATGGACCGGCCGGGTACCCCCTTTACCGGTGTCACTTACCACAGCAGCCACGCCAGTAACGCGGGCGACGCCGTCGTTGTCGCCAGACCGGCTTCGCAGGCGGCCTTTCACGACGACCTCGGCGCAGGGCTCGGCGGCCTAGTGCAGCCCAAGGCGCCGAAGAGGAACATCTTCAAAAAAATGTTCGAATCGGCTAAGACGGGCGTCGCCAGCAACCGCAACAGCGTCACCGCCGCCGGAATGAATTCGGCCAGCTCACCGACCAGATCATCGCCCTTTTCCCGCTCGCTCGGGCAAAACTCGTCGCCTATCTCGAGCAAGTCGAGGATGAACGGTCCTTCGTCGACCGGCCGCGAGAGAGACAATGGACCCGGCAGTGGCGTCGACTGGGTACAGGTCCGTCGAGACGTCAACCGGTCCAATTCTCTGAGCAAGATTGAGCGAGACGAGCGAAGAGATCGATGCCAGATGATGGACTACCCGGCCCTCGAACCCGTGGACGAGCTGCTTGGCGCCGTTGAGGGTGACGAGGGCGCCGACGGGATGCCCGTCATGGCCCCCCTAAACTATCAGGCCATCAACTTCAGCCAAGTGGATAAAAACTCACGATTCATCGGGGAGCCGTCGCCCATGATGACGGCGGCGACACTGGCCACTTCATACGTCTGTCGGCCGTACCGCAGCGACGTGCAGCGGCTG
The DNA here is from genome assembly GCA_003339415.1 of Ophiocordyceps camponoti-saundersi (nom. inval.). Lineage (NCBI taxonomy): Eukaryota > Fungi > Ascomycota > Sordariomycetes > Hypocreales > Ophiocordycipitaceae > Ophiocordyceps > Ophiocordyceps camponoti-saundersi. The sequence continues at coordinate 208,986 of PDHQ01000003.1, forward strand.
CGGGCTATCTTCACCTGGGTGGCCGAAAGGATCTGCTGGGAGCAGGACGCTGAGGGCCCGTTCGACAGCCGACGGGTCATCGAGACGAAGCGGGCCTGCGCCGAGGAGTACGCGGCATTGGTCATGGACATGTGCTGCGCGGCCGGGCTGGAGTGCGAGATGGTGCGAGGCTTTCTCAAGAGCCCCGGCGACGTACTTGATCCGTCCATGGCGCCGCGGTCGAATCACTGGTGGAACGCGGTGCTCGTCGACGGTGAGTGGCGCATGATGGACTGTTGCCTTGCGAGCCCGTCAAACCCAAAGCGCGGCCTCTACTCGAGCGCCGGCGCTGCCGCCGCCGACTTCTGGTGGTTCCTGACCCGGCCGTCGGAACTGTGCTGGACACACGTGCCCGAGCATCACGACCAGCAACACATGGTGCCGCCGGCGGCGCACGACATTTTGCTCAACCTGCCATGCGCCTGTCCAGCAATGTTCCGACACGGCATAGAGCTTGTGGACTTCAACACAGCGGCGACGCGGATCGAGGACCTGGAAATGGTGCACATCAAGCTCAACGTGCCGGCCGACGTCGAGGTAGTTGCCGAGGTTGAGGCACGAGCCCTGTGCAGGGACTCAGACGGCGATGTCTTCGAGAGCGGCGACAGGGTGCGCAAGCGGGCGCTGGCCCAGGCCGAGTGGACGGGCGGCGTTAAGCGATACGTCGTCAAGGCGCTGCTGCCGGGCGACGAGGGCCAGGGCACGCTCAACATTTACGCCGGCAAGCGAGGGTTAATGCACAGCATCAAGGACATCCCGCACCCTTTAGCGTTGGCGCTTCCGGTTGTGCACACGGGTGAGAACCCGCCTTACGAGTTCGTGACGCGGCATCCGACGCCGCACGCCCAGCGCCACGACATCTACGTGGTGCAGCCGCAATGCCAGCGGCTCGCGCTGAACAACACCTTTGTCTTCGCCATCCGCCAACACCCGAGTTCGCCGGTGGGCGGCGGGTCCCTGACGCCGGCTTCCAACCCAGGAACGACGAGTCCGGTCCCGTACGCGCGGCCGTCTTCGGCTATGAGCATAGCGGCCTCCAGCGTCTCCAACCCGAGCTCGTCAGCCAGCGGCACCGTGGCAGGCAAGAAGCCGGCCAAGTTGGCCATACAGACGCCAGGCGGAAAGATCCTGCGCCTTATGAGGAAGGAGGAGCGGCGCGGCGTCGGCGTCGGAATTGGGGTCAGGTCGGCGCCGGCGGCAGGCGAGGAGGCGGGCGATGGCGGCACGTGGGAGACGATTATCAAGTGCTCCGAGAGAGGGCTCTGGCGCGGTCTAGTGCTGGCGGATCGCACTGCGCGTTGGTGCGTATTCGCCGAATGGGTATGCGTTGGTTAATTAGAGCAGGCCCAAGGACAGGCGTTGCGAGACGGCGTTGAAGGGAGAGAGAAGGGGAGGGGAAGGGGGGGGAGTTCAAAGGGAGGCAACGGGCGATGCATTGGCTGGCGTCAGCGACGATTGCATATAGCAGGGACTATGTATGTACGATGCTTTGTAGAGGTATGTATGTATGGTACAGGCCTTGGCATTTAAAGAATGTACAAGCAGTCGTGAGCGAGCGGCCCATCTTCGATAATCGATGGTGGAATCAAGGATGACAATGACTTTATCATCGGAACCGACGTCGATGTCGGCTGGTGTAATCCGTGGACCGTACGGAGTACATGCTCCTAATTACTAATCGAATTGCGGCTAAACCAGCCTTGTGAGCCAAGGTACGTCTGTAGATATCTGGTGACATGTCTGCACGCGGCGCGACGCACGGTTCCGTCGCGTAGATACCTATCGCGCCCAAATTAGGTAGGTAGGTTCCGCCCGGACGTCGAACCTCGTCGCTCTCTTTCATTACCTCTCCTCTCACACACTCACACAAGTTTACCATCTTCTACTCTTCCCTTCGCGACATCCCTTCCTCCTTGACTGGGATCTCCCTCTATGCGCGCCAATCCTCCGAGGCGAGGCCACGACCGCGACGACGACGACGAAGACGAAGACGACGCCGATCATGAAGGCATGAGGCTCGCCTCCTCCATCCCGCCCAGAGCCGACGGCGTGACATGACCTACAGCGGCCCGCTGCCCTCAGGGCCGCCCTTTTCGGGTCATCACGACCCTTACGAGGGCCAGCCCGCCGCCGTCTTACATCCTTCACATCATGTGCCGGATCGGGGCCTGCTTCCCAATGGCGGCGCCGGTCAAGACCAGTTCTATGACGTCCAGCAGCAGCAGCAGCCTCAGCAGCCTCAGCAGCCGATTCAACATGCGCAATTTCTCAATCATAGTCGGTTCCATGTGCCGACACAACAGCAGAATATGGCGCAGTATGACATGCCTGTCGGAGCCTACGCCAACGACGACCGCTTCGATCATCAGCAGCAGGCGCATCATGGCTTCAGCAACGTACCGCAGGCACAGCTGATGCATTTCAACCCGCAAGTCCCGGATGGCTATGCCGCGTCTATGTCACAGCAATCACCCAACTTATCTACCTTACCTCAGCAGCACTTCTATCAGACCACAGCACCACCTCATCAACCTCTTCACGAACCGCGCCCCTCGCCTCAGATTCCGCACCCTACGACTCCCTCGCGATCCAGTCATCCCCTCCCTCCCCCTCCCCTTCTTTCTCCTCAGCAGCAGCAACTACTACAACAGCAACAGTTACCGCGGCAGCAGCAACTACAGGGTCCGCCATCCCCAGTGCCAAATCATCAGCAACAAATCCCGCCGCAATCGCCACAGCAGAGCTCGCGGCCGCATCATCGGCCTCCGGCGCCGCAACAACTTCCGCCTATAGCCTCGCAGCTGCCGCTGTCTCAAGCACCTCGGCCTGCGGCCCAACAAGACTACGACTTTATTAACCCGCAAGACATCCTGCAAGCGTCTCCTCCGCCGCCCATCGCCATGGGCATCAATCAGAGCTCGGGATACCAAATACCTGAACCTACACCAGCAGACGACGCCGCCAGACCACAGTCTTCGATTCCCGTCAAATCTCCTCCCGCTACATCACATCCGGCCCTCTTCGCTCCACTCAAAAGACCCGAGGCTAAGTTCGAGCCGCCCAGGATCAAATCGAGTCCTCGCTCCTCGGTCTCCAATTCTCCCGCGCTCTCGGCGAGGTCGCCAAGCCTTGCGAAAAAGTCGCCTGCCATTCCGTCCAAACCATCGCCGGTGAACACCGGGCCTATCATGGTGGCCATAGCAGAAGAGTGCCTCGACAAGGCGCGCTCCGCCGTGCACGACGTGGCCATGTCCTTGCACCCCGAAAGGGTTGACGAGTATCAGAGGCTGATTGTCACTAGCCTGTCTTGCCTTGAAGCGACCCTGCAGAATTGCTGTCTTTCGCCGAGAGAAGAGGCGCGCGTGCGTCTCAGATATGCCTCTACTCTGCAAGAGGAGACGGAAAACCTGATGGAGGCGGAGATGGCCCTGGGAAAGGGTATCACGCTCTGCGACAAGGTGAGCCAACAGTACCGATCCGTGGGTAGCTATTTTGGCTGACCATCGATAGCACCGACTGGTAGACCTCAAGTACTGTATGCAATATTCCATGTTAAAGGTTCTCTTCCAGCGCAATCACAAAGCCGCCCTGAAAGCCGTCGACGGCCACATTTCGGACTGTCAAGCGTGAGTAGCCCCCCCCCCCCCCCCCCCCCCCCCCCCCCCCCCCCCCCCCCCCCCCCCCCCCCCCCCCCCCCCCCCCCCCCCCCCCCCCTCCCTTTCTACTCGTGAACGCGGGCTCGGTATAGACTGAGGCTGCCTACAGGTTCAAACACATCCAATGGTATTATGCGTTTCGACTTCTCAAGTCGGCTTTCTATATGGAAATGGGGAGCGCTTCAGACGCCGGGGCCGTCGAGAACATCCGTTCCGTTCAGTTACTCGCCGACGTTCGAGGTGACAAGGCTCTTAGTGTCTTCGCATATCTCTTTGAGGGACTCATCCAGCTCAAGACGTGCAAGGACGGCAACATCGAACGAGTTCAGGCCTGTCTCGCCCAGGCCGCCAAGTTCCAGTTCAACCCAGCGGCTCGGTCTGTGCAGTTGGATGTACTGGCCCTCTTACTCGACTTTGCGTCGAGCTTACACCACCAGAGCGCGGAAAACACGGCGCAGAAGCTGCGTCTGCTTCAGAAACGGCTGGACGAGTGCGACGAGTGGCACAACGCAAAAGCAGAGTTCTTGGTGCCAATCAAGAAGCAGCCGTCGAACGCGAGGACGGTGAGCGAGGACACGACGGCCATTGTGCGCGCGGGCGATGGCGACTCGCCCTATGACTACCTGGTCATGTCCTTTGTGACGAAGGTGGAATTGAGATCGCTCGTGTACGTCTGATTGCGGTCCCCGACTCCATCCATGTCCGCTGACGCGGCGACGCATGCAGGTTTACTTTTAGCGGTCTGGCCAACATGCACAAGTCCGTGACGCAGGTCCATCGCTCGACCGAGTACTGGAGGGAGGGACTGAGGATTCTCGAAACCTGTAAGCACCAGCTTCCTGTTGAGTATCGATGACCTACTCGTGGGGGAACTTTGGCTGATTGCGCTCATGATTGCTACAGGGGATGATTCTACGGCCAATATACCATATGGGCCACCTGTCTCACTGGCAACGGCTATCCGACAGCGGGTTTGGCGCATCGAGGCGCAGGCCTACCTCAACGCCCTCCTGGGGCTGATGATGTCGAGCCAATGCCAGTGGGGCATGGTGAAGCAGATCCTGGTCAAGCTCGGGACGCTGGTGACGGCGACGACGCAGCCGGCCGTGCAGCTGCTCTCCATGTACCTGACGGGCGTCTACCATCAGGGCATCGGAGACTTGCAGGGCGCGCTGCACATCTTTCTAGACGGCCGCTTCGCCGTGCCGCAAAAGTCGGCGGGCGTAAAGACGGGCCAACGCGAGATTGCGCTGCTGGCAGGCTTGAACCGGCTCTGGATCATGCAGCACCCGTCTTGTCGCAACGACAGAGAGACGCGGGACCTGGTGGAGCAGCTTCAGCCTCACTGCGCGAGCCATTGGAATGTCGACGTGCGCATCGCGTGGCACAACGCCGTGGCGGCTCTCGAGACGGACCCTCCGCAGCAGCTCAACCAGCAGAAGCAGCACATCCAAGCCGCCGTGACAGGATCAAAGTCGAACGGCAACGTCCTCGGCTCGGCCGTGACGCTCTGCATCATGCGAAGCCGACTGTTCGAGAACGTCATTGGCGAGCAGGCCCTCAAGAGCGCGAGGGCGGCATCCAAGCAAGCGCAGCGAAGCGGCAACATACTCTGGCAGAGTGTGGCGGACGGCATGCTCGCTCAGTCGTACGAGGTGCAAGGCCAGCGAGACGAGTCGAGACGGGAGTGGGAGAAGGCGACCAAGGAGGCGAGAGAAGCATTTTCAGGCACCTTTTGAGGGTCTGGAACTGTCTTCTTGTTCTAATGTTTTTTTTTTGCTCATTTTTATGCATCGCTTTGTTTAAAGTCTTTTCTTGTCCTCTTCCTTCAACTACCTACCAACCGACCTCCTCTTACAATGGTCCTCATATCCACTCCACTTCTTTCTCTGCGCGGCGTTGTGTCTTGCTCCGTCTTCACCGGCAAGCCCGAGGCGTTTCTTCATCTGCGATGGAGTTCTGCATGGAAGATGAAGGAACGAAGAAAAAAATGAGTGCCGTATGTAACATGGCTCCCTTTTTGATTGACAACATTTTGTCTTCCTCCGGATGGATAGGAGAAGAAAAGGGAAGAGAGAGATGAAGAACAAGAAAAAAGAGAGAGAAGTGTAAGATGTGATTTATCTGGTCGGAATTGGTTACCAACCCGTGTAGTAGGAGACGACGTAGCTCAGGAGGGTTTGTGACTAAGAGCTGTGCTTCTCGCAACTCACCTCGTAGAGATAGTTCCGGTGAAGAAGAAGGGGGAGGGAAGAGCCCCTTTTGTCGGTTTCGACTCTTCAGGATCTATACCGCAACTTTTGAGCAGCGGAAGACTTGTGAAGAAAGAAGAAAAGGAGAGAGGATAATCCCCTTTGCTTTAGCGACGAGGGAAACCCGGCGGAGGCTGAAATCCAGGAGGCAGTCCAGGAGGAGTTCCGGCCGGACCAGGAGGGGGGACGGGGAAGCCAGGGGGCGCAGGGCCGCCGGCGAAAGGTGGAGGCGGAGCGGGTGCGCCGTTGGGAGGCCGGAAGCCGCCCGGGTGGTAGTCGGCAGGATTGTTGAAACCGGCTGGGCCCTGGGGTGGACGAGCAGGCAGGCCCGTAAGCCCGGGCGGCAGCGGGGGGACGACAGCACGGCCGGGCCCATGAGGCGGGGAAGAATGGTGGCCGACAGCGTTGAACATGGGAGGGCCAGGACGGCCGAGGCCGGAGGGCGGCGGGGCGAAGCCATTGGGCATGCCGTGGTGAAGAGGCGCGGCGCCGCCGGGAGGTTCGAATCCGGGAGGAGGTGCTGCCTTGGGCGCGACCGCGGCGGCGGCGGCGGCAGGACCCGTAGGCGGGACGGGCTGAGTCGGGGCCTGAGGCTGAGAAAGGAATGCCTGAGGAATGGGCTGGGCCTCGGGAACGATGTTGCGGATTTTGGCCTGGGCGGCGAGTTCTCTCTCCGCATCGTCGCCGTGACGTTCTCCTTTGCCGTCCTTTTTGAAGGCGTACTGTACGGAGACCTCCTTGCTGAGGATATACTGTCCGTTGAGGTTTGCGATGGCGGAGTCGCTGCTCTCAAAGTCTGCAAAGCTGACGAAGCCGAAGCCCTTGCTGGCGGCGTTATCGTCGCGAGCGACCTTGGGAAGGCTGAGCAGGGGTCCGAAGCGAGTAAAAGTATCGTAAAGAATCTTCTCGTCCACCATATGATCGAGATTGCCGACGAAGAGCTCAGCACCGATATCGGCGCCCTTCTGCTTATCGGCGCTGGCCTTGTTGACGCGTAGGGGCTTGCCGTAGACCTTGATGCCGTTCATCACCTGAGAAGCGTACTCTGCGTCCTGGGGACCGCGGAACTCTACGAAGCCGAAGCCCTGATGATTCTGGGTGACGCGGTCGCGCGGCATGTGGATGTTGTGAATTGGGCCCATTTGGAGCATGATTTCGTATATGGTTGCCGTGGTGGCGCGCTCGTCGATGTTGCCTATGTAGACTGTTGCTTCCTTGTCCTGCTCCCTAGGAGGGTGGGACGGCTGGTTAGGGCTTGCGGGAAAGGGGGATAAGAATAGGAACCTGTCTTACCAGTGGCGGTTTTGCGCCATCTTGACTTGTTGCAGACGGTGTCTGCGCGGAAGCTGGAGGGTGGAAATCTGCTAGGGGGGAGGGAAAGATATTTCGAGGTGAGGTGAGGTGAGTGAAAAGGCTGAGAAGAAAAAGGTACAGCCTGGTTGGTGGATGGGGTTGGAAAAAAAAGGGGCCCACTCTAGCTTGGACGGGCCGGTGATGATCCGTCGCAGCTATCAGTCCCGAAATCTTCGCATTGTGAAAAGCAGCCTCTTCGCTCTTTATTCCTCGACTGTCGCAAAGATCTACTTGGACCAGCCCATCATGTTCACTCTATCGGAAGAATCAAAGGTCCGCAAAAAATGGATTCTTCTGAGAGACGACTCACTGACGACCAAGTCTACAGGAGCGCATCACGCGGCTCATCGACGTCTCACGCGTCGCCATTCACTAGTAGGCCGGTTCGGGTTTCTACAGCGGCCACATCGGATCTGACCTTGTTTCTTTGGCAGCGGCTACCTTCCTCTCATTCTCTATCTCGGTGCGTTCATCACAGTTCCCGGGACGTTGGTGTGGCAGCGATTGACTGAAACGTCCACACAGGCTACACTCGCAGCCAGCCCCGGCCCTATTTGATCCAGTATGAATGACGCCGCGCCGGAAACAAGAGCTTGGCAATGTACTGACACGCTACAAAGCTTGCTTTCGCCTCTCGCATAGTTGAAAGATGGCGAACCTCTCCGATTATCAACAACAGGATGGATGGGCTACGATACACTGGGCGGCTGAACGGAGAAGACATTCCGGACGGCTAGCAAGCGGGTGAACCATGTACGAGTATCGCTACCCCCAATCACTAGAGGGGCGAGCGTTTCAGCAGAAGCACTCCATGACGGCATGATTTTGCTTTCACAGTAGGCGTTGTTGCAATAGAGCGTGTTGCTGTTGCGCCGGTATTAGCAAGAGCTGCAACTACAAAAAGTCCATGACATGGTTGTTATGGACGTTGCATCGAAAAGGCTTCAGCTACGTGATGATGTCGGGTCGTGGTATAGGGTAGGGTCGTCAAAATGACGTGCCGAGATGTCAGTTCGACCTTAAAATTCGGAACGACCAGCATCAAGGACCGCGAACAATGCGCCGCTCCGCATCCCACCTCATATGCCCACAACCAGCGATGCGGGCCCGTCTCCCGCCACGGTCGAATCGACGGCGGGCCTCTGCGCCGGCACGGTAGCGACGCTGGTGGTGCATCCGCTCGACATTGTCAAGACGCGCATGCAGAGTCGGTGCAACTTGCTATTTTCTTCTTGGGTGCATACGTACATGGATACCGGAGCTATTCCTGACCCTTGTTCCTCTCTATGACAGTTCACCGCGGCAAGCGACCTACGACGATGGCGGTTCTCCGCGGCCTGACGCGCACCTCGCGGCCGGTGGCGTCGCTGTATCGCGGCCTGACGCCGAACCTGGTGGGTAACGCGGCAGGATGGGCGACCTTCTTCTCGGCCAAGGCCCAGGCGGAGCGATTCCTAGCCGGACCTGGAGGGAACCCTTCGGCGGCCGACACGTTCGTGGCGTCGGCGGGGGCGGGATGCGCGACGGCAGCGTTGACGAATCCCGTATGGGTGCTCAAGACGCGCATGCTATCGACGGATCGCGGAGCGGCGGGGGCGTACCCCTCCATGGTGGCCGGGGCGGTTGCCGTGTGGAAGACGGAGGGCTTGCGAGGCTTCTACCGGGGACTGGCCGTTTCGATGCTCGGGGTCTCGCATGGGGCCGTGCAATTTGCCGTCTACGAGCCTGCGAAGCGAATGTACCTGTCACGACGAAAACGAAGACGACGAGACGTCGACGACGCCTACTTGCCGACGGAGGCCACGATGGCCTTGTCGACGGGGGCCAAGCTCGTGGCAGGGGCCGTCACTTATCCGTATCAGGTGCTTCGCAGCAGATTGCAGAACCAATGGGCGGACGAGAGGTTCGGGAGGGGCTTCTTCGCCGTCGTTGCCAACACGTGGAGGCTGGAGGGCGTCGGGGGCTTCTACCGCGGCTTAGTGCCGGGGGTGGTGAGGGTGATGCCGGCAACGTGGGTGACGTTTTTAGTGTACGAGAAGGTCAAGTATTATCTGCCGCGGATATGGGGGCGAGGAGAATTCCATGTCTAGGTAGGTAGGGAGATGGGGTGAAGGGGAGGGTCAAGTAAGCACTTGCTCCTGTTCGGGGGTTTGATATTCGTCTTTTGAGAGGAGGGAAAAGCCGAGATGAGGAGCGGCCCGGTCCGGATGCTACGGCACCCTGTTCCGCCACGGTAAAGGCAATTTCGCCTTTCCCCCGGGTGGCGACGCGGTGTGCGGTGAAAAGACCGATATTGAACGGTGCTATCGGAGTCTAATATCGGGGAAGAGGGTGGTTCAACGCCCACGACGATGAGCGCGCCCGTTGCAAAGCCTCTTTCCCTGCCCTTTCTTGTTACTTTTCCTTTCCCACTATCCGTATCGGATCCCCTTCCCCCGGACCCGGTACAGTTAGACGTTTAGGGGGGGGGGGGGGGGGGGGTGGGGTAGGAAGCACACGCTATAGACGGACGAAACCGGGTCCCCGGCAGTGTTTACGCGTATCTATCAAGTTTCCGAATAAGGAGATGGGAAGAAGCAAGGGGAGAGAAAAGGAAAAAAAAAGGGGGTGAGGGGAGGGTGGGGGGGCAAGGCCGAGAAGGGGGAGGGGGGGGCGTATCTGGATCGAATCGAAAGTTTTTTTAAACAATGAGTCTGGAAGCCGATCTCTTCTGCCGATCGGCAGGACTTTTTCTCGCCCTTTTTTTCTCTCGTGGTCATCGCTGATGAAGTTTACGAACAGGAAGATGGAAGGGAAGGGAAGGGAAGGGTGGGGTTTGGCGGCGGATTTCCCCTCCTCCCCCGGGGGGTGGAGGTGAGAAGGGGGAGGGGGGGGAAAGGAACCCTAGATTGCCTACATACCCCAGGTTCGAGGAAAAGGTAAAAGGAAAATAAGAGAAGAAGAAAAGAAATGAGATACAGATTGAAGACGATGGGGATAGGGACGGTGATGATGATGGTGGTGATGATGAGAAAAAGAAGTAGATAAAAGAAGGAAAAAAGAGGTTTCGAGATGGATGAAACGGTTTTTTTCCTTTGCCTTTTTTTACTTTGTACATCCTTCTCTTTCTTCTTCTTCTTCTTCTTCTTCTTGTTCTACGTACGGACATAGCTAACGCCAACGCGTCACGCGCAGCAAGGCAGTATGTATGTGTGTATGTATGTATGTATGTAGTCCGTATCCCGTAGTACTATGGATGTAGGTGCTATGTGCTACGGATAGCGCCTCAGGAACAGCAAGGTCAGAGACGATTATCACTGCAGCCGTCGGTCGCGTTGGCCGGGCCGACGATGGACCGGACTAGGCCAGCCTTGGACCGGGCTAGGCCAAGGTTTTCCCAAGGGGGGAGGGAGGGAGGAAGGGAAAGCAGGAGAGTGAGTGAGTGAGTGAGTGTCGTCATGGACGAGGAAGCGGGCGCGGCTTATTGTACATACACCTAATAGAGCCACACCCCCCCTCCCTCACGCGGGCAGGCGTGTAAGGAAAACAGGTACATACCCTTCGATCGTTGCAGGTTGATCAGTTGTCATCGGGCAGCGTGGACGAGAGAAAGAGAGAGAGAGAGAGAGAGAGAGAGAGAGAGAGAGAAAGAGAGGTTTAGAAAGAAAGCTAGCGATGACGTCGGGACATCGGGGCGAGAGAAGAAGACGAGACAAGACCTACGAGCGAAGAGGCTTAGAGTTGACGCAGTGACGGGGAACTGGGGTGTGCGAGAGCGAGAGCGAGAGCGAGTGAGGGGTGGGGGAGAGAATCAAAGTGACAACTGACAAGAGGAACCACCCACCTCTCCCCCCTCTCTCTCAGTCTCTGTGTTCCCCCCCCCATATCATCCTCCTCTCCATCTCATTTTGATGAGAAGAAGAGCCGAGGTTTGATACACTATTGTTCTTTAAAACCTTTCTCATCTCTTTCTTTGGTGTATGTATGTACCTATGTACGGATATGTGTATGTATGTCAAGATATATATATACATAGTATGCACATGTAAAAAATGTGTCATGGGTTTATGTACATATGGCTGGGTGCCTGGATGGATATTCGCCGTGTTCCTGAGCGAGTGAGCCTCTCTCCCAGTTGCTTTTCTCGGCGTGCTTTTTCCTTTCTTAATTTCTAGCATGAGCCTCTTTCTTTTTTTTTCTTTTCCTTTTTCTCTTCCTTCCCCCCTCGTCTCTGGGTTTTTTTTTTTTTTTTGCTTAATCTGTACCTGCTCTTTACAGGGGTGAAGACAAGGTGGAAGGGGTGGGTTAATGATGGATTGGGGGGAGGGGGGGGGATAGATACCATGTACGGAAGACACAACCTGGCTGTCTTCTTTCTTTCTTTTTTCTTCTTCTTATTTTCATTTTCTATCTCTCTCTCGTCGCACGCCCCCCATCATCATTCTATCTATCGAAACGCCGTTTTTTTTTTCTTTCTCTTACTGGGGATGCGGGCAGGGGAGAGCGGGAAGGAAGAGGAGGGGGGGGGGGGGAGGGGGAAGACGGCATTTCCGAGGTCGCCGATGGGGGAAGAAAAGAATTGGTGGTGGCTTTTTGGATGGTCCCCTATCCGTGCTACCACGTTCCCCCAAGGACCGACCCAAGGACCGAGCTTTTGACGAGACGCTGATTTATTTATTTATTATTCTTATTCTTGCTGCTTGTTATTTTACTACGAATTATTTTTACTTGCCTTGTGCCTTGAAGGCTCTTCATCTATCAATACATACATACATACATGGACGTACGGATACATACGCTTACCCCCCTGCCCCCCCCAGAGATGACATGACAAGATAGAATGCATATCCGTACATAATCCGTACATACGTCCGTATATACTGGAAAGAACAGGGAATAAAACAGTTAATTAACTTTGGTAGCCATCCATCTAGTCAAAGAGGCGAGATTATCTGGATACGAGAGAGAACCGAGGTACGTAAAGGCCTTCCACCCCAAGGCCCCCGAGGCAAGGCAAGGCAAGGCAAGGCAACGCGAGGCAAGGCAAGGCACGCATGCATGCAAGGCACCACCTCTGGGAGAACGGGGGGGTTTATTTTTTTCCCTTCCTTGCAAGGAAATAGAGAGAGGCTATGGGTAGGGAAAATTCTGACCTGCCCAAGGGAGCGTGGTGCGGCAATCGCGCGTCACTTCTTCTCCGTATCATCATCTACCGAGTCGATGAAGATAAAGGTAGCGAAACGATGCCATCCATGGATAAAGCGTGTGTTGACAGACGAGATGAGCTTCACCCTTCCCCCCCCCTCACCCTTCTTTTCCGTCTCTGTTTCATTCCTTTCTTTCTTGAACTTTTGCTTTTGGTTCTGAGTGACAGATGGGGGGGGGGGGGGGTTTCAGGCTTCATCGTACCGTCTTTTTTTTTTCTTCATCTTCAACCCTTTTTCTCCTTCCCCCCACCATCATCCATCCATCGCATTTGGAAAAGGATCCATCTCATATGGAAAAGGAAGGGAGGCGGGAAGGGAAAGAAAAAAAACGCTGGTTGAAGTCAATCGTCGTCTTTTTTTCTTCCTTCCTTTCTTCCTTTGCTATATTTAGGGACCGTCATTTCTGTAGATGGGCTATGGGGAGGCTAAGGCTTTAGGCGCCGCTGATTACGGATTAGAGCCCGCTGCCTAGCTTGGTTGGTACTGGCAGATGGTAGGAGGAAGGCACGGATATATAGCAGTAGTAGGTAGCCAGAGGGAAGAGAACTCATCTCTCATCACCGGATATATTTAGACTTGACCATCTGTCTATGTATGTCTGTATGTACATACTTGTAGTGACCTGTGAAGAAAATCTCACCATCTCCCACAGCCTCGTCGACGAGAAGAAAAGAAAGTACGGAGTAGACTGGCTTCGACTGCCTTGTTTCGTCCCTCATACATAGGTATCTGTAATCCGTATAGCGTCTACGGATTACGTCTGTCTCCATATCCGTATCTCTCTCTCTCACTCTCTCACACACCATTTACATGCAGGAACCGTCTTCTTGCCCCGGTTACTCGGGCAGCCAGTTTCTTTTTCTTCTTCTTCCCCCTCCCCTTTCCTTCTTCCCTCTTTGCTTTTTTTTTTCTCGCTCATCGTTCTTACTTTCTTTTCCTCTTCCTTGTTTTTTCACACGTTTATTTTTTTCTCTTCTCTTTCCTTCTCTTCCTTACTTCTTTTCTTTGCCCCCCCCCCACCGTTGCGACGTTGCGCGCCCTGAGTCCAAGTTCCCGGGTCCCCACAAGGCTATGTGTTTATCTTATTTCTTTTTGGCTTGGGGACATTATATGGGAAAGCAGATATATCTGTATCCGTAGTAGGTAGGTGGTAGGTAGCGGCGGAGCGAATTCACACATTGAGCTGCAAGCCACGGGAATCCCTCGTCGGGAAGTACGGATACACTACGGACGTATATGTATGTACCTACACACTGACATACATACATACATGCTCAGCCGCCCCTTTTTCTTTCTTTCTTCAACCGTTCCCTCTCGCCGGATGGACGGAGTGGTCTTCCGTCCTGCCGGGTGGTGAGACGCAGCGTCGCGTTGCATCCGCAGCCGAGTTTCATCCCTCGATCAATCTCTCTGTGTATCCCACTCCGTCTACCTAGGTATCCGTATATACATTCTCCGTGCATGTAACCCAGTTTCTGTTGAAGACGAAAGAAAAGAAATTGGAAGATGAAGAAGAAGAAGAAGAAAGAGAAGTGAGGTTCGGACCAGCTATATATACCTACTAGTAGTCGAGGGAAGACCGTCGTGCCTTACTCATACTACCACTAACCGGATGTGATGGAGGCAAAGAAGCGTGCCAACTCCGTCTGCCCATCGAGAGATTCGAGATCAAAAGGGTTCCGTCGGTAACTCCCGCGTTGGTTCTAATATATAACACGTTGCTTGCCTACACTCGGTATCGCGTCCGCAAGAACATACATACATACGTGAAATCTCAGATGCAAATATTACCTCGTCCAGCCACTCACCCGCATATGTGTGTGTAGCAAGCTGTTTGTCTACGTAGTACCTATCCTCTCCATCTACTCCGTACATACATACACGTATCTACCTATCTGGGTAGATGGAGAGGCAAGCCAAGCAGGTAAATCTTGGTGCATACATACCTACATATGTACTCCGTACGATCACCATCCAATGTATGTACATGCACTATTCGTGCATCTGCTGCTGCATGTATGTATGTATCTTCCCGCCTGCAGCAGTAGAAATGAATTAACCTTGGGGGTACGTCCGTAATCAACACGTACTAATACATTGTATAAAGCCTTGCCCCCCCCCTTCCTCCTCTCGCGTATGCACATACGGATATAGGTAGATACTCACTAGCAGGCTTCTCCCCGGTTCAACTGGCCGATGATCTTCGGGATGGCAACCCGCCTCCGAGGAAAACAAGCTGATGGGAAAAGCGGAGCCTGCCGGCCCCCTTCTCCTCCTCGTCCTTCCCCCCTCCCCCCCCGTCCCCCTCCTTCGTCACCATCCATCCATCCATCCATCTTTTGTTACTTGTTTTTCCCCCCCATCGTTTCTAATCCGTTCTGTTTTTTTTCTTTCTTTCCCTTACTAATTCTCCGCTGTCTTTCAAACTCTATCATAGCTACCTATTCAGCTGAACTTACCGCACAGCCGGGACCGATCTGTAGTTGGCGGCCGCATCATCCTCTAAAATACCCTTATAGATAGAATATGAGGCTCTTCGTCTCTTTTTCTCATACGTGCTTCTAGACGATCTTCTGGATTCTTCCTCTCGAGCCTTTTTTATCACTCATTCTCTTTCCCACATGATCCATGCTTCCGGAGCCGTGCATGCAGCAAAGCATGAGGAACAAGCAAATACAACTGCATTTACAAATTAGACGCGGGGGGGGGGGGCAAAGATCGGATGGAGGAGGGGAGGGGGGTGAGCAGAATGATGCGGGGGACGTTGCTCAAGACGGTCCGTCCATCTTCTTCATCGACTTGTCTTTGGACACTCTTGTTTTTTTTCCTCCTTCCTTTCTTCTTCTCTTTGCTTCTCCCTCTCCTCCTCCCGCGTTGCTGGTAAAACCTGGGGAACCGGGCAAGCTTTCTTTGTTTGTTGTTCTTTTTTGTACGGATATCCGTCTGTTGTACGAAAGGGGGCCCGCGGTCCGCATAGGCATACATACACACACACACATATGCCTACATCAGGAAATCTCTTCCATGTTTCGAAAATGGCCGGGGGGGGGGGGAAACCATCCTTTGAATCTTGAATTCCTTTTGGGAAACTAAAATTCGACTGCCTTTCCTCATGAGTTCAGACATACGAAGTGCACCTACCTACGCATCCGTAGAGACCTACATAAAGAAGGTGATATGATACACGTTCGCGTGTTCAGCAAAGGAGTAAGATGACGTTGAAAGAAGCCATCATCTTTTCTCTCTCTCTCTCTCTGTCTTTCTTTGGTCAAGTGTGAAACTGATTCTTCCGGTTTCCATCAGCATCACGACACGTACATAGAATCCCTATTCTATCGTCATCACAGCCCCGAATGTCGTGTTATTATTGTCTTGTTCAACAGTGAAAATTCGACATGGGAGGCCGAACGACGTGTCATCGGACGTGTCCATTGGTGGGCCCGTGGTCCTGGATCTTTGATTGAATAATCCGAGATCCGTGATCCATGATCCCGGACAGCTGTGACTTGACTGTCCGTGCGACGAACGACAGCTCATCATCACTCAACGGTCGGGTTAATCGTCGGTTCATATACTGCGGATACATGGTACCTCCTCGGCGGATAGAGAGAGAGAGAGAGAGAGGCTGTTGGGCTGATACGCGGTGAGTGTGACCAACGAGCGGCCACCGCCTCCCCTTTACACACCCCTCCCCCCCCCCGGGAGGTCAGCGCTCCCCCCCTCCCTTCTCCTCTCCCTTCCGTTCCCTTTTCGCGGCACACGCCGCTTGAATGTACATCTGGTAGAAAGTGTCTCAGCTGAAATGGTGAGTGAGAGAAGAGGCCTAAGCCCCATGTGGAGCTGGCACTATGAGTTGGTGGGCGGAAAAGCCTCACTGCTCGTCGGATCTTTTGTGAAGGAGGAGCTGACCTTGCCGGGCGCTTTGACCCGTGGCCCCGGGGAGACAGACGGACGGACGGACAGACGGACGGACGGACGGACGGATTGATGGATGGGCTGGATGGTTCCAAGAGGCTCGCTCCTTGTCTCTGGTGTCATGGCGAGTTGTTATTAGACGGTATCCCCGTAATCTATAATCCGTAGATACTATCCGTACTTAGCTTTCCTAGTATCTAGCTAATCTACTCCGCATCCGTATATCCGTCCTGCATTCACATGTAGTATGTAGGCATGCTGGTAGAGCACAAGGAGAAGGGATTAGAAAAGCCAAGTGGCAGAAAGAAAAAAAGCGACGGCCTGCAGCGGGTGCTAGATGCGAGTGCATAAACGCAAGCCTCGTGATTACCCATTAGGTCCGGCCTTGCATACATGATACATGTGTGTATGTACGTACATATATCATAGACGATGGCGGTGATGAACAACAACGCACATGATGATGCTGATGATGCTGATGATGGTATCTATGATGGCGTTGGCGTCACTTTCCGCCGTCCTAGCGCCATCCTGCATCGGTAGGTAATACATTGGGCAGGTAAGCCAGCTGGTACAGCCACTGTAGGAGTAGTGGTAGTGAGCTGTGTAGCGCTTTGTAGTGCGTGGTAGCGAGAAGCCAAAGCGCGCCATGTTATTATTGGTCTCTCAACAAATCCATTGTTACCGTCTGATTACCATCTGTGTGTCTTTATTCTAATCCTCTTGCATGCTTCTACCTGGCTCCTATCAGAAGCTACCAGCTAGAAGCTACCAGATACAGCTACAGCTACCAGCTACCGCCTCTCTCTCTCTCTCTCTCCTATTCACTGGCCTACCGACGCCACGTCACCAGCAGCAGCTCACCATCAGCATCATCATCATGCGAGTCTCTTGCTGTGAATATCGGCCTATCTACCTAGTTGACTTTACTACTTCGTTGTCTATCATCTTTTCTTAACTCAAAGCAGCTAATTTGACTACCTAGGTAAGTATCTGCCCTACGAGAAGAGAGAACATCGGGAGTGTTGGGGTAGATCGAGAGAGACAAGGAGATAGGTACAGACGGACAAGTGGGAGTCAGCGAGTGAAAGAGAGTGAGTAGAAGAGAGAGAGGGAGAGGGAGAGAGGGAAAGAGAAAGAGAGAGAAAGAGAGAGAGAGAGAGAGGGTGCTACCGCCATATCGCCGATTGCCCTCACCCGCCGGACTGAACCCCTGGTAGCCCCGGCACTGCGGCTCCAGCCTTCGCCTCGAGGCTTTGCGATTCTTAACCTGGTTCTTTATACTCTCGCCCCCCCCCCCCCCCCCCCCCCCCCCCCCCCCCCCCCCCCCCCCCCCCCCCCCCCCCCCCCCCCCCCCCCCCCCCCCCCCCCCCCCCCCCCCCCCCCCCCCCCCCCGCCTCTTCCTATTCCTCCCCCCCCCCCCCCCGGGGAGCAGCCTCATTGATCACCTTGCATCCGGCTCATCATCCTACCGTTTGTAAGTACGTATATTCCTCTACGAATAGCGCCATGTACTTCCCACATGCACCCTTGTAACCCTGAGCAGCTCTTCCGTGAATGTGCAAGTGCTGACTCCCCCCCCCTACAGATGCTCAGACATGGGGGCGTGCTTCTGTGAATTGGAGGAGGGTGTTTGCTTGCTTGCCGTTCAAAGAGAGTGAAAAATTTGTCCGCACCATGACGGATTCACCCCAGTTCATTTGTCCCCCTCCGAAGGAGAGAGAGAGTGTGAGAGTGAGAGAGAGAGAGATGGCAAGGCCTCGATCCCTCACCACCACAACACACACACACACACCCACACCCCCCCCTTCCCAGGGGATTGAGTGGTTACCTCTAATGCAGGCGCAGCTGTGGAAGTCAAGATCTCTGGTGCCAGACCCGGACGATTGGCTACCACCCTGGCCGTGTCCATTGGTACCCGCCGTTTGCTCGCCCCCGGGCATCGCTACATATTGGACCCCTTCTCCCACCTCCCATCCCTCACTCCTTTCGTTGTCACGTTTTTACTCTCTCCTCCCGACTCCCCAACGGCCCCTTTTTCTCTGTCCATCGTCGTTCCCTTCCTGCCTGGGGGTCTCAAGTTATCTTCTTCCAGGTTGAACTTGCTCCCCCCCCCCTCCTCTCATCTCGACCACCAGCAAAACCCTTGGTGTCGTCTTACTTGGGGGTCGTCGTCATCACGTCGTTCACCTTTTTCTCTCCCACCAAAAAGGAAAAAAAAACCAAAACAAACTTCCCCAAAACAAAAAAAAACGTTCTTCCTTTTAAAAGAAATCGGAGCAAAACGACTTTGACATTGTCGTCACCTTCACCTTGTTGGTCTTGCTCTTTGCAGCGAGGCTGACTATAACGAGGCAAACTGGCTCTGCCGGGAACACCAGTGGCTTCCCAGAGTTGGGCTCGCTGGCCACAGCAACAAGCTTCCCATGACTTCCCCGGCATGATGGAAGCTCCTGGAGCCTTCATACACTATGACTCTCGGAACCAAAACGTGCCACGGCCTTTGCAGCAGCAATATGTGACGTACGGCTCTGCCTCGATCCCGACCTCGGGTCCGCCTCCGCAGCAACATCCGTACCCAAACCAGCCGCCCTTTGCCTACGTCCCGTATCAAAGTTCGCCGCCTTCAACACCCATTGGATCGCCGTTCAAGCATGATGTCCACCAGCGATCGGCCCCCAGTCAGAGGATACCGGCACCGCACGACGATGGTCCCCTCCGCCACGGTCCTTTTCGGCGAGGGTCCAAGTCTCTGAGCGAGACTCGACGACGCCAGTCGCCATCGACCAGGAGCGAGTCCCAGGTGTCGACGACTGCCCGCTCCGTCTTGTCGAATCCGACGGCCAACTCCAAGACCATCACATACAACGAGACCATTAACCCGGCTGACCGGATCAACTTTGAGACCGACGTCGATGAGCTCATGAAGGTCATCCAGACGAATGAAGATGAGGAAGAAGAGGTCGAGGCGCGAGGGCAGGCCCCCACGCCTGCTCATACTCCGGTGTCAGACTCCGGCTCTGTCCAGAAGAGTCCCGTCCGGCAGCAGACTCCCGGTCGGGGCGATGTCAAGCCAAAGAAGAAGTGGGTGTGCGATGGACCTAGTTGCCGCAAGCGCTTCGTTCAAAAGACCCATCTCGATATTCATCGACGAACGCATACCGGGTTGAAGCCTTATGTTAGTTAGACATGTCATCACGAGCCGTCATTCCCATTTAACCGTGTGTTAGGTCTGTACCAAAGAGAACTGTGGCCTTACCTTTTCTCAGCGGGGAAATCTGAAGGTTAGACTCAACATCCCATCACGCAGTAGGAGGAAACTAATGACTCTTTTGCCTTTGGCTAGACACACATGAGGCGTCATACCGGAGAGAAGCCCTTTGCTTGCACCATCTGTGGCAAAATGTTTGCACAGCGCGGGAATGTTCGGTCTCACGAGGAAACGCACAAGGGGCTTAAGCCTTTCGTCTGTCGACTTGATGACTGCCACAAGACCTTTTCGCAACTTGGCAACATGAAGGTGAAGCTCGATAAACTCATTTGGAAGACGAATGATGACGGAACTGACATGTTGTCTCTCTCTCTCTCTTAGACGCATCAAAACAACTTTCACAAGGAAGCCTTGCAGCAACTGACGTCCATGTTCATAAGATGCGCACAGATGGGTCATGTTCCGGACGAGCACGCGGAGCTGTTTGAATACTTTAAAATCCACTATAAGAACAGCAACAAGGGTATCAAGGGTCGTGGCAAGGCTCGCACCGTCGCTCCCAAGGTCCCTAAGGGAGAGTCCAACTCCCAACAACAGCAACAACAGCAGCAACAACAGCAGCAGCAACAGCAACAGCAGCAGCCTCAGCAGCAACATCAACAGCAGCAGCAGTATCCCCAGCAGCAACAGCAGTCTCAACCGCAGCAGCCGCACCCCCGCCACCACCACCACCACCACCACCAGTCGCAGCACTCGCAGCACCAGCCGCAACAGCAGCACACGCCGCCGCAGCAGCACCCTCCCCCGTCGGCCCTGGCTTTCCCGCATCACCTACCGATGCCCAACCCCCAGCAGTCGGCGCACCCGTCTTACGTGCCTGGCCCCGCCGGACCAATGACGAGCATCCCGCGACACAACCACCTCCACCATCACCATCATCACGCCAGTGTGTTCGACGCACCTCAGCACCCGCCCGCCGGCGGCAACGGCGCGACTGGTATGCTTTACGAGGACGAGCACGCGCGGCAGATGACCTTTACCACTGACCGCATGTATTAACACAAACAAAAAAAAACATCACACCCCTGATGGATATCACGACTCTACGATGATGCTCTACGAACTGTGTCACACTGGATTATCGAGTCCGGTCGACAGAAGAGAAGAGGTGAAAAAAAAGGCGGCTGTTACAGGCGCCGACAGCGATTGGTTTCTTTATTCTTGGTGGGTTCGCCTTGTGTCTGATTCCTTGCATTTTTCTTGCTTCGCCACACGTGTCTTGTTTTCACAACCGCGTGGCAGCGAAGGTCGGTTCTGTCAGGGACAGTTTCGTCTACCATGAGCGCTCATTTTCCCGACCATGCCATTGTTCACTCTGCCATCATTGCCTGCCTGCATTTCATGTCTTCCTTCTCATTGACTCACATCCGGACGGTGCGTTTGGACACAAAAAACCTTTTTTTTTTCCCGCTGTTCAGGGGCATTTTATTCGTTGCCCAGATTTTTTTTCCAGTCGTTTTGATTTTCGTTCCCCCCCCCTTTTCAATGGTCAGTTGACAGTGGAAAGGGGGAAAGGGAAATCGATGATCACCACACCTTACAAAAAACTCGCACGCACAAAAATATTCTTGAAAATAACTACGGGAGAGAGCTTGCGGACACTGAGAATTCATTACTTTGCATTGCTTTTTGCTCTCTTTTTTTTTTACAGTTGGGTTTCTTGGCTTTGGTTTGGTTTTTTAAGGGGGGAGAGGTGGGAATGTGAGGGATGAGAGGGAGCTCGAATTTCTCGCCTCTTCTTTCTTTCCACCTCTCCCTCCCCCGGACGGAGCATTGAGAAATCAGAAAGAAAGGAAAAAAGACCTGTTTAAGCGGGTGGTGTTGGTGGGAAAGAATGAGAGACTGTCTCTTGTTTTTTTTTAAAACCGCATTGAGTTTTTTCTTTGTGGTGTTATTTTTGTTTGCTTGACTTTATCCCAATACTGGATTCTGTCATTCACTTGTGTGTGTGTGTGTGTGGTTGTTTGCGGTTTACGTGTGTTGTAGCATGCCGTCTTCTTTTTGTGTCTACCTACCTTTGTTCGACGGATATATGGTCTCTTCTTGTATCTTGCACTTGTCGTGTTGATTTCTACGAGGATTTTCCATGTGTGCGTTTTGAGCCGTCACCTGCTTTGGAAGAAAGGATGGGGAGATGGAATGGGGGGGAAAGGCTTGATAGGGTCATTGTGGAAGGGGATTGTTCTGTTGGGGGGCAAATTGAGGAGTCGATTTGGATCTGGGGGGGGGACAAAAGAGTGTGTTTTCTAGGACGATGGATGGCGATGGGTTTAGCAGATTTGACATGTTGACCTACTAGGATAGTCGACAATATCATGGCCTATAGTCGATAACATAGGGGGCTTTCTTTAGTCAGATCACACGATGGCTTCACCATCAGCTTATAGGTGAGAAAACAAGAGAACGTCAGATTATTAGCAACCCAACACTTTTCTCTGTTCCCGTGTTGAGAGAAGGCTGCGGCGTCCCCTGGCCGTCCCAATCTTTCTTTCCCCCTTTTTTTCCTTTCTCATTATCACGCATATGCTAGGACGGGGGGGTTTAAAAAGGGGGGGGGGAGCGCTTATAAGACCAAGGCCAAGGCACGGCAAGATGCATCTTGCGTCTATGTATGTCTACCACGGTAGAGAAATTATGCAAGGGAATCGGAGACGGGACTTTTTTTCTATTATTGTATTTCTTTCAAGGATGGGATAGAGATGGGGGTTGGAGGTGAGATTTCAAGCCGCGCCTCCGTCACTACAAGAGACGAATGCATAGTGGACGAAGGTTTTTTTTTGGCCCTTCCCCTATTCCGATTCTCTAAAGCTGTTTTTTTCTCGTCTTGAGCTGAGTTACATGGATAGCCCTTGATGAGTTGGTAAAGGAGGGCAGGAAGAGTTTTTTAGAAAGGGGGGGGGGGGAGGAGAGAGGGACTGAAGCCTTTTTACGATGGGTCGTAAACTTGTGGGAGGGGAGACGTGTAGCTTCTCGTTTTTAGGGGGGAAAGGAGGAGAGGAAAGAAGCTGGGATCATGGGTGTTGAGGCATCCTGGGATATATGTAGGTAGGTCTCTTGTGCGTCATGATTTGCTAGATGGTGGAAGACAAGGGCTGCATACCTACCTACCTACCTACCTACCTAACTGCCTACCTACATACATATCCGTACACACTATCCGTACATACCTACATACATATGTACATACTAAGTAGGGAAACCAAGTCCTGTGCCGATAAATAGCGGAAAAGAAAGAGACTCGTAAATGTTACGTGTCGAATATGTATATCCGTATGGCGTCCATATATGTACGTACAATGTGTATCGTCTCCGTCGGTGAGGGTAAAGAATGACATGTCTTCAGGGGCGTAAATGGTGGGGGAGGGGAAAAAGCACGGGCCGGCGACCCGTTTTTTTTTTTTTTTCGAAGCGCCTCGGCTGGATTGTACCGGGGCCGGGACGGACGGGACGGGCGGGACGGATGAAGAAAGCACCACCAAAAAAGGACAGCAAGCTGACAAGCTCCGATTGAGGCTTGGCTTTTTTTTTGGGGGTCAAACGCCCCCCTTCCCTTTCCCTTCTTCTCTTCTCGAGTCTCTTTCTCGTGTCACCGCCTTCAGTTTCTCTTTTTCCTGGCTCGTGCCCTCTTTCTCAGACTTGACAGCTTTCCCTGTGGCGTGGGGCTGCAAGTCTCACCGCTGGTAACTGGGGATATCCCGTCATGTTTTTTTTTTCTCTAGATGGGAAGAGAGGGAGAGAATAAGAGAATCAGATCTAAAATAAACAAAAGACATGTATTGTACACGCCCCCTCCCTCTCTCCCTTAAACAAGGAGCTTATTCCTTTCCAGCCCCCGGACCCGCGTCCTCCCTTTTTTGTTTTTTGTCCGCTCTTCTTTGGTGCACGCCCCCTTGTATGTCGTTCTTTTTTTTTGCTCTTGCTTCGCGTCTCTGGAACAGCCTCTTCTCGTCGGAGGGCTGTCTCAGTTGTCCGGGATTCGACGATTGGTCTAGAGTTCTAGACCACCGATGTCGGGTGCATGTCGTTATTGCGGGGGTGGCGTGCGCTGCTCACTTCTCCTGAGCCGGACAGTCGGGTGGAAGGAGAAGAAGGGAGAGAAGGAGGAGGAGGAGGCTCAAAGGCGTCGACAGAGGAGGGAAAAGGAAAAAAATTATCCGTTTTTTTTGTTCTTCTCTTCCTTCTCTATAATTTCCTCTTATAGCAAAGCTTTCTTTCGTCTTCCTCCTTTCAAACACACACCAATCTGGTAATCATGGCAGAGTGTGACGTGGGGAGACAGAGACAGAAAGGGATAGAGAAAATTTTTTTTCCTCTCTCCATTGTCTTTGTTGCCCCTGAGAAAAGAACCCCAAAACGCAGCTGAAGGACAATCGGGGCGGCGCCAGGCCAGATCAGATCCCCAAAGCAAGACAGCAGCCTCGATCACTGCATGACACAGGTCATTGTCCTCGATTGGGAAAGGCGAGACAGAGCTGGGGAGGGGGTGTGAAAGAAAAAAAAAACTAGCCTCCGTGCAAGGTCGAGACGAAGAGGATGTTGTCTCCGGCCTTCAGCTCATACCTTTCCTCATCTTCCAGCTCCCAGTCTGCGTCATTGATGAGGACAAGGATTCCCGGCCGTCTTTACCGTCGGAAAGAGAGGGGAAAGAAAGAAAGAAGAAGAAGATCAAGTTAGCTAGAGAAGTAACAGGGATAGCATTGGGTTATAAAACGCAAGATGTACAGATGACCGTCCAGGACGAACAGATGCTTGCGTGTGTCCTGGATGACGTGCTGGCATAGGTGATCTATCAGGTACCCCATCGTTGGACGGCCGCCTTCACTGTCTTGGGCGGGTAGAGTGAGGGAGTGGTGACGTTGGTCTGCGAAGAGCATTTCGAGCCCGCCTCTGTAGTTGTGAGTGTGTGGTTAGCGTGAGGGATGATCTGCGAGGAAAAGCTGGAAAAAAAGGAGGAGGGAGTAACTTGCGAGAACTCTACGGAAATATTCATGTCATTGGCGCCGTCGGAAGAGCTCATTAAGGTTTTGTGAATGAAAGGGATTCTGATCCGTAGTTGAAGAGAAGAAGAAGAAGAATGGCTCACGATAATGATAATGACGATGACGATAGTGATGGATTGATAGTGATAACGATAAGCAAACCAGAAAAAAAAAACGGTTACCTAAGCCAAAACTCAACCGTCTTCCTCGCTCGCCAGCCAATCAGAGCGCCATGATTGAACAATTTTCAGCCTCACACGCCAGCCTCTCATGGTCTCGGTCGAGTATCTGGCCATCGGCGCCAACAGACACGCGGCTGTCGCAGACTGGGGTAGGGACGGGCTGCTCGCCTTTGGAGCCGACGTCAACGTTGCTCTGTGGCGACCCAATGTGAGGCGTGATTTCACCTTCCCTTCGAAAAGGGGGTTTAGGCGCTGTGATTCTCCGTGATAATGACTTGTTTTCCTTGCTTAGCTTGATCCGCCGCGTGGTGTCGAGCAGCTTTTGTCTGGACACACGGGGACGGTCAAGGCGGTGCGGTTCCTGCCCCAGCCGGAGGGCGAATCCTCCTATCTGGTCACCGGCTCAGATGATAAGACTCTCATCGTTTGGGCATCCGCTGGCCGGGGTCAACCCTTTGAGGCTCTGCAGACTTGCTCGGATCATGCGGGTGCCATTGACTGCATCGCCGCCGTGAGGCTCGCAGGTGATGAGGCGCGATGGATCGTGGCGACCGGCGCGGCCGATGCGACCATCCGTCTATGGCTGTTTTCACACGGCCGCCTACTACTGCGGCAGACTATCCAGACGGCACCTAAATTCTTCCCTCTGGCTCTTGCCATCACAAGCTTGGCTGCTGACGGCCCTTCTCTCGTTCTCGCCGCTGCGGGAACGAGAGATGTCGTTCAAATTCTCACAGCTGACGAGACCGATGCGGAGACGCTGGAGTTTGGTCTGCAAGCAACCTTGACCGGCCACGAGGGCTGGATAAGGTCCCTGAGCTTCGTAAAAGAGACGAATGGCTCTGGGAGTGATCTGCTGCTCGCCTCGGCCAGTCAGGACAAGTACGTGCGCATATGGCGCTTTCACGAGGGCCGTCATCTACCGGCCCCCTCGGCTTCGGCAGCCGGACCTTGGGAGGGCAGCGCTTTTCTCGACGGAGGAAGACTGCCGTCTAATAAAGCCCACCGGTTGGCTTCGGCAGGCAGAAGCTTTTCCGTCACTCTGGAGGCCCTTCTACTCGGCCACGAGGATTGGATCTACAGCGCAGCGTGGTACTCTCACGACGGTGGCAAGGTGCAACTTCTCTCCGCCTCGGCCGACAACTCGCTCGCCGTCTGGGAGGCGGACGAATCCTCGGGAATCTGGGTCAGTCTGGCCAGGCTGGGAGAGATCAGTATTGAAAAGGGCTCGACCACGGCCACCGGCAGTACCGGCGGGTTCTGGACAGGCCTCTGGTCTCCGGACGGTCGGTCCGTCGCTTGCATGGGCAGGACGGGAAGCTGGAGGCGGTGGAGGTACGAGCCCGAGGACGACGCTTGGCGGCCTTGCGTCGCCGTCTCTGGCCACACCAGGGCGGTCAGGGGCATCAGCTGGTCCAGGGATGGCGGCTACCTGCTGTCTACCAGCGCTGATCAGACGACGCGGCTACATGCACGGTGGAAGGCGACAGGCACGTGGCACGAGATGTCGCGGCCTCAGATCCACGGCTACGATCTCAACTGCATCGACTCCCTCGGCCAGTCGCGTTTCGTGTCGGGCGCTGACGAAAAGCTCATGAGGGTTCTGGGCATGCCCAAGACTGTGGCGGCGCTGCTCGAGACGCTGGCCGGGGTCCATGAGGCAGCCACGGATCACATGCCGGATGCGGCCAACATGCCCGTGCTGGGACTGTCCAACAAGGCAATCGAAACGACGACGGATGACGACGACGACCATCATCATCATCATCATGACCTGGAAGGGGATGAGACAACGAGCGGCAGCCCACCGCTGGAGGAGACGCTGTCGCGACACACGCTCTGGCCGGAGCTAGAGAAGCTATACGGGCACGGGTACGAGATTTCTTGCTTGGCAGCCAGCCACGACGGCCGGCTCGTAGCCAGTGCCTGCAAGGCGAGCTCGGCCAACCACGCCGTCATCCGGCTGTTCGAGACGCAGCACTGGACCGAAGTGAAGCCGCCGTTGACGGCGCACTCCCTGACGACGACCCGCCTGCGCTTCTCCGCCGATGACAGTCACCTCCTCAGCGTCGGCCGCGACCGGCAATGGGCCGTCTTCGAGCGCGAACAGGGCACGTACCGGCCGCTGCAGTCCAACAGCCGAGGCCACAGCAGGATGATCCTGGACGCTGCCTGGGCCCCGCCGCCGCCGCCGCCGCCGCCTCGCGGGACGGGTCGGGCAATGTTTGCCACGGCCGGCCGAGACAAACAGGTCCGGCTGTGGGCGGCCGGGCCGGAGGCGGAGGCGGATGGTCAAAAGCGGTTTGCGCAAACAGCTAGCCTGACCAGCGACTCGCCCGTCACGGCCATCGACTTCTTGCCGCGCTGGGTGAACGGCCGGGCCGTGCTGGCGGTGGGCACGGAAGCCGGCCGTCTGAGTCTGTACTTGGTGAGCGGCGACGGGTCGGAGATTAGCCAGCTGCCGTCGCACTCCGAGTGAGTCTCTTCACTCTGTTTCTCTCCATCTCTCTCTTCCCCCCACACCCTCCATTTCCCCGACACAACGTCGGTCTGACCGGTCTTAGGCTTGCGTTTCCGCGGGCGATCCTTCAGCTCGCATGGCGACCCTCCGACTCCGACGACACGCCTCGTCCATGTCTCCTAGCCGCGGCGGGGGAGGATAGCTCAGTACGACTGTTTAGCTGGAATGAGGAATCGTGGCTTGCTTGAAGAAGATGAAATATCCAGGCTCAAGGCTGGCCGCATGACAGGGGGGGGAGGAGGGAGGGGGGTTTACTAATTGTCTCCCTCTTACTCAGGGCTGACGATATTTGCCGGATGCCGATTAGATTCGCCGTCTTGTTGCAGGAATAGATCCAGCACGCCAATCAGATGGTGGCGCACTTCTGTCTTATCTGTCTTAGACCTCGAATCGGTATTGGCTGTGTGATCCCGGACAAGCCCTTTAGCTTAACCCCGCAGATGACGGATTTTATCGATCGCGAAGTCCGGATGGAGGCGAGTGGATGGCATCGTCTATATATCGACAGCCCTGTGATACGTTTTTGACTTGTTTCGAGGTGGACAAGAGTCGACATTCATACAGAAATCAGGCAGAAGCAATGTTGAGTCTAGCCTACAGACAACTGGTTCAGTCGATGACGTACCCGACCGGCTCCTACAGCGGTAAGACGGTCGTCATCACCGGAAGCAACACGGGCCTCGGCAAGGAGGCCGCGCGACATTACGCGAGGCTCGGTGTCGGCCGGCTGATCCTGGCGGTCCGCAGCCTGGACAAGGGCGCGGCGGCCAAGGCAGACATTGAAGCGGGCGTGGCCAAGGACGCGGCCACCATCGAAGTATGGCATCTGGACATGGCCAGCTACGCCAGCGTGAAGAAGTTCGCGGCGAGGGTGGAGTCCGAGCTGGAAAGGGTCGACATCTTCCTCGCCAACGCGGGCCTCGCCCGTACACGACTCGTCATGGCCGAGGGAAACGAGGAGATGCTCACGGTCAACTTCATCTCGACATTCCTGCTCGCGGCGCTGGTGATGCCCAAACTCCAACAGACGGCAAGCCGATTCGGGACGAGGCCGACGCTCACCATCGTCGCCTCCGGAACCCACAACTACACGCAGCTCCCGCAGAAGTCGGCGCCCCTGGGTCAGCTCCTCGAGACCATCAACCAGGGCCCGTCCTCGACGTCCAGCTGGGCCGAGCACTACGCCGTCTCGAAGCTGCTGCAGGTGATGGGGACGCGCGCCCTCGCCGAGCGTCACCCGTCCTCGGCCGTCACCGTCAACTGCGTCAACCCGGGACTTTGCCACTCGGAGCTCGCGCGCGACATGGACGGATGGCACTTCTACCTCTACAAGATGGCGTTTGCGAGGTCGACCGAGGCCGGTAGTCGGACCCTCGTCCACGCGGCGGCGCAGGGGCCCGATTCCCACGGCATGTACCTGTCGGAGTGCGCCGTTGTCGAACCCTCGGCTTTCGTCCGCAGTGTCGAGGGGAGGCAGACGCAGGATCGGGTGTGGGCCGAGCTGGTTGATAGGCTTGAGGCTATCCAGCCTGGAGTTGTGGATAACTTTGGACCGTGATGCCTAAGAAAGGGGGTTTTATGACGGGAGGTGGACAAGGGGCAAAGGATTGTAGACGCGGTGTTTGTTTCTCGAGCTTCCTAGGCAGATAGACGACCCAATCAAACAAAATAAAAAGAAAAAAGGGGGGTTTGGACAGCATCCATCCATGCAAACTCCGACAGAAAAACAACAGAGAACACCCCAGCCATGCCCGCCCATATTTGGGTTTTTTATTCCTTCCGACCGGTTCTACCCCATCACAGCTCCCTATCGACGAGATGATCTCTAGCCGACAGCAGAACCGGATTCGACGACATGGTCAGGTCGTCGTCGCCCTGTAGGTAATACCATGCCCGGCCAGCGAGGCGGAAGATGTGATGCGGGAGGTAGAGGATAGCGGCGATGAAGGCGAGGCCGAAGAGGAGGAAGACGACTGAGTCTGGATGTGTATTTTCACGTTAGAATTGGAATGAAGAATGAAGAATGAAGGGGGTGCTTGGAAAACGTACAGATGGCGAACTTCTCCCATGCTGTGTGCATGTACACTCCGAACGTTACCTCGAACTGGTACTGTTTCCGATGAAGCCAGCGACGGGCATCGACGAGGTACGTCATTATTTTTTTCTTCTCTAGCGTATGAAAAGATATTCGTCTTCTCGATTGTAAAACGTGCGATTTGGATAAGTTGAGGTGGATTTCGGCGCTTGTCTACGCGGATGCTTCTCCCCTCCCCCCCCCCCTTTCTGCCGCGGGCTGTATCGTAGAGCGGGTATGTAGATGACAGAGTTGAAGGAGTCTTGAGATGGTGGGGGTTTATCGTGGAGGCCTTTTCTCTCGGTGAATTGGTTTGGATTCGGTGGGATTGAGTTGTTATTGGACTGGGCTTTATATGATGAGGGAGTGGACTGGAGAGGTGAGGAAAAGGAGGGAGTAGAGGCAGGTTCGTAGTTGGTAGGAAGGGTGGAGCCTTGTAAGCCGGATTAAGACAAGTTCCGACCCAGCCTCGTCCCCCATCACAGCCTCGCCTCTCATCTTCACACCATCCATCAATCTCCATCTCGTATCCATCTCCATCTAAATCTCCATCTCCGTCTAATCTCTAAATCTACCTACCTCTCTAATTACAATTCCAAATCTCAATGTTCAAACACACAACAAAGTCAATAACAACGCTCCTCCGCAGCTATCATCCCCCCCCTCTCCCCCCTCGCGTCCTCTCTAGTTCTACCGCCCCCACGACCCAAAGCAGGCCAAAAAGCAGCCTCCCCCCCCGCCCAAAACCACCACCCGACTCCGAAATCGAAGAATCCTACCTCAAAGGAAGCGGACCAGGAGGACAGAAAATCGTCAGTCCTTTTTTCTCTCTTCTTCTTCTCATTCTTTTCACCTCCTCCTCTTTAAAGAAAAAAAACCAACAGAAATAAATTGCTAAATCTCTCGTGAAATCACGCCCAAAAAAAGAATAAAACTTGCTCCGCCGTTCAACTCATCCATCTCCCGACTGGCCTCGTCGTCAAGTCTCAGGCTACCCGCTCGAGGAGCCAGAATCGTACCATCGCCCGCCGTCTACTCGCTGACAAGATCGACGCCCTGCGCAACGGCGACGAGAGCCGAGCCGCTGTCGTCGGCCTCCGGAAGAAGAAGCGCGCCGATAGCGCCGCAAAGAAGAGTCGGCGCAAGTATCGGAAGCTCCGAGAAGAGGAGGAGCTCCAAGAGCAGCAGCAGTCGTCTTCAACCTCCGATGCCGACGGTCCGGACAAACCATCGACATCGACCACTACGACGACCACCACCAAATAGATGCCTCTCACATGCATTCACCACTACACACACGCCACTGGCAGCTCAAAAAAAGACGATTGCTCCCCTTCATTGCACCTCTTTACCAGTCTAATACGGGTAGCTGCAACAAGCAAAGGAAAGGAAAGGAAAGGGGACAAAAAAACACTGCTCGCCCCTCCTGCCTAAGCTTCTACCCCCCCCTTCAACCCGCATCCGCCCCTCCAGACACAG
Source organism: Ophiocordyceps camponoti-saundersi (nom. inval.) (assembly GCA_003339415.1). Classification (NCBI taxonomy): domain Eukaryota; kingdom Fungi; phylum Ascomycota; class Sordariomycetes; order Hypocreales; family Ophiocordycipitaceae; genus Ophiocordyceps; species Ophiocordyceps camponoti-saundersi. The sequence goes on from PDHQ01000003.1 coordinate 239,893, forward strand.
CAACGTGTCACACGCCCGGAGACGCGCAAATCCTCCCCTGACACGAGATTCAGACCAAGATGCTCGCAAGACCGCGGAGGCTCCGCCTTGGCCGCAGCCAGAACAAACTCGACTCCGTCTCGCCTCTTGTCCGTCGTTGCTGTATGCTTCAAGTCAGCCTCAGACAAGCTGGTGTCGACAAAGAATTCCAAACTTACCCCTTAGAAACACTTGCGGTGCACAATCGACGGGCCGCTCTCATCGTATTCCTGCTTCGAGATCCACATTTGCTGGAAGGTGGACAGAGACGCCAGGATGGAGCCACCGATCCAGACCGAGTACTTGCGCTCGGGGGGAGCGATAATTTTGATCTTCATCGACGACGGAGCCAGTGCCGTAATCTCCTTTTGCATCCGGTCCGAAAGACCAGGGTACATGGTGGTGCCACCAGACTACAAGGATCGAGAGTTAGCCCAAATTCGCCCCCTATAACAGAGACGTAGCCACGTACCATGACAATGTTTCCGTACAGATCCTTACGGACATCGACGTCACACTTGATGATTGAGTTGTACGTCGTCACATGGATGCCGCCGCTCTCAAGACCCAAGACGGACGGCTGGAATAGAGCCTCGGGGGCACGGAACCGCTCGTTGCCAATGGTGATAACCTGGCCGTCGGGAAGCTCGTACGACTTCTCCAGGCTGGAGCTCTGTGCCGCCGTCTGGATCTCCTGCTCAAAGTCGAGGGCGACATAGCACAGCTTCTCCTTGATGTCTCGAACGATTTCTCGCTCAGCCGTCGTAGAAAAGGTGTAGCCGCGCTCGGCAAGAATCTTCATCAGGTAGTCTGTGAGATCACGGCCAGCCATATCAACACGGGCAATGGCGTGAGGAAGGGCGAAGCCCTCGTAGATGGGGACAACGTGGGTGACACCGTCGCCCGAGTCGAGCACGATACCGGTCGTGCGACCAGAGGCGTACAGAGACAGGACGGCCTGGATCGAGACGTAGAAGGCGGGAGCGTTGAAGGTCTCAAAGACAATCTGCGTCATCTTCTCTCGGTTGGATTTGGGGTTGATGGGCGCCTCCGTAAGCAGGACCGGGTGCTCCTCGGGCGCAACACGCAGCTCATTGTAGAAAGTGTGATGCCAGATCTTTTCCATGTCGTCCCAATTGGTGACGACACCGTGCTCGATGGGGTATCGGAGCGTCAAGATACCACGCTTCGACTGGGCCTCGTCACCGACGTACGAGTCTTTTTGACCCATACCAATCATGATGCTGCAAAAAGGCCAGTCAGCATGACGTGGCGCAGACTTTGTGACAATAGAAAAAAAACTAACCCATGGTGGCGAGGGCGACCGACGATGGAGGCTGAAACGAGTGGTCAGCATCATCATTGCAGATTCCACGGTGAGAGATACTCACGAAAAACTGCACGAGGAGCATCATCACCGGCGAAACCGGCCTTGCACATGCCGGAGCTGTGACGAGTCAGTCGGCGACTTCTCCTCCAGAACGATGATTGAAGCAACTTACCCATTGTCGATGACGAGGGCGGCAACTTCTTCTACAGCGGCAAGTAACGTTAGCAAAGACTTTGCCCTGCGTGTCCTCCAACGGTGGTGGCATCAGCGGATAACGGTGACGCGACGTACCCTCCATGGCTGATTAAAATGGTGTGAGCTATTCAAGAGAGAGATGTTTAGCAGTAGGACGGAAGATACGATGGCAAGAGAAGAGCTCACGATGGCGAAAGGATGGAGGCGAGCAAGTGTCGATACAGAGATTCTGGTGGCGGAGAGACGGATGAGGTTTGAAGAAAGGAGAAGCCCAGAGAGAGTGGAGGGGAGAGAAAGGAGAAAAGCTGGTCCAGGGTACGGCGAGGTACGTCGGTACTTGTCTCTCTTCCGAGCCTTGCGGCAGGGTTTGGGGGAAAAAAAAAAAGGCTGGCTGTGGCTCCGTGCAAGTCAAACGGCCCGAGGCTATGGGTACCCTGGCGGGACATATGGAGAGCTGCAGTGATTGGCCAGCCGCGGAGGGTGCGGCCGCTACAAAACAGGTGGCAAGGCCGCATGAAGTGAGCATGAAGTGAGCAGAAGGTGAGCAGCAGTCGGGTAGCGGCGAAGTACCTCCTAGCGTGGGGGACAGTGCGCAGTATGTCCAGTTCCAGGCGTCTCTTAGGGCCTTTTGCCGGAAGACTCAGCACCAACAGGAGTCTAAAATAAAAAAGCCCAGAGATAATAATAAGCTTGCTTTTACCTGCCTGCCTGCCTGCCACGATGCAAGACCTTCTCTGTCCGTCCAACGGTCAACGCCTTCCCGTCGACAGACGAGCTTTGCCCAGTGAGGCGGCTCGAGAGCGGGCGCCACGTTTTGATTTACTTTCCGTGGAAGAGAGCTTTAGAGCAAGGCAGACAGAGAGACAGACATCCACGGATGCAAAACATGTAACCATCCATCTACATCCACGCGCCCCTCACGTTGGAGAGCTGCTCTCCAGGCCATGAATATGCATACATTTACGCACAAGATTCGTCACCATCTTCGTCACGGCCGCGTACGAGCCCTTTCCCGATAAAGTCTCTCAGATTCCTGCGCCCGCCCAGTAGCACGGGCGCTTCACTGCCAAGCGAGATGATATGTATCCGTATATGAGTAGGTATCCACACCCATCCGTCCTGTTTCACCAGGGACTCGCGGCCGGGGCGGAGCCGACTGCCGCCATTGCGTAATCCCGCTAGGCAAGCCGCGGCGTAGACTCTGGCAGAACTGGCATCTGTCTGCACGCTACAGTGTCAGGCTAGTTGCGAGGTCCAAGCGCTTGTTTGAAAGGCGGATATTACTCCGCAAAGGTTGTGCTCAATTGCCTTTTTCTGTAAGTTGGTAGGCGGCCTTGGTGTCCACGCATACTTGTTTGACGACGCAGTTCGTTCGTTCAAGCTTCGCCTCGCGACCGACTAAAAACAAGGGCTGCGTAGTAATATGTACAGGTTAGCTATCCCTTGTCCCAGACATAACAGATAGACAGGGCTTTGTGTCCCATGGTTGGCATTGATTGGCGACGCTCGACTCAGTCAGTAAGCTTTGGGAAGAGTAAGACGTTGTTCATGCTTGCGGCGCTAGTCTTCTTTGGGCGTCGGCAGCTCGGGAAGAATCCAGAAGGACTCCGAAGGAGCCTCAAGTCCTCATTACCTAACACTTCAAGGTCTTCTTCACCTTACAGTTCCGCAGGCAGATGGCAAAACAAGACAACCACCGTCTCTCGCATTTCCCTCCAACTTACAAGCACCAAGTCAAGACGGCATAATGGGAGACAAGCGGCTCAACGACCTCCTACGCTGGGGCATCGAAAACTCCACAAACGATGGCTCCCCTCCCACCGCTGAAACCGACACCGCCAATGGCTCAAACCTCACCCCGGACGTCATGGCCGCCTTGATGGGCGGGCCTACAGACGCCGACCTCATGAAGGCCGCCATGGAAGTCATTAGCGCCCCGCTTTCCGATCAGGTCTCCCTCAACGATAAGCTCGTCGCCTTTGACAACTTCGAACAGCTCATCGAGAGCCTCGACAATGCGAATAACATGGCCAACCTGAACCTCTGGACGCCGCTTCTCCACCAGCTTTCAAGTGACGAAGCTGATCTGCGCAAAATGGCCGCTTGGTGTGTCGGTACTGCCGTCCAGAATAACGAGCGCACTCAGGAAAAGCTGCTCGCCATGGGCGGACTGCCGCCTCTGGTCTCCATGGCCGTCCGTCCGGATGAGAGGACAGACGTGAGGAGGAAGGCCATCTACGCCCTGAGCTCGGCATGTCGCAACTATCAGCCGGCCATGAATGTCTGCGTCGAGGAGCTTGCCAAAAATGGCCATGCTTCTGACAAAATCGACGCGAAGGACATGGAGGCTGTCGATGAGGTCATGACGGCGCTGCGCGAAAAGGCCGGCGCTGCCTAGATAGTTAGGCCTCAAGGTGCTGATCAAGCTTTGGGTACGACTGCATTGATCGGAGTTGGGCGTTGGCCACTATCTATTGGCCTCTCGTTTTACAACTAGACATACCCAGGCCATCGTCTACCCCCACAGTTGACTAGGTTGTCATCATGGTACATTTCGCCCTGGATGCTGGGTTGCTTTCGCTCATCTCCTATATCTACTGGTTCGGCCCCTCTTCTTCACATGGTAGAAAGGAAACCCAAGTGCCTGCAACAGGAGGCGACCCTGTCTGTCCGACGTTGCGGAAGTTTCCATGATGATATGGATGCCGGGCACCAGCGGTTCCGGGTACATCTGATTCAAAAAACGTCAGTCATCAAAGGATTTCGGACACAGACATCCCACTCACATCGTAATTGAACTCAATCTCCGGAAAGTACAACATCCACTCCGGTTTCAGACCAAGACCTAGGTTTCCCGATGAGTCGCCCGACGTGGCCCTGATACCCGGCCAGTCCTTGATTTTGGGCAAAACGAGTGTGACGAGCTTGTCGACGAACTCGTAAGCCTGGGCCCCGCGCAACTCCACAACGGCACCGCCTTTTCTTCCCGCTTTGATGCCCCATTGGGAAACATTCGTCTTGACGCTGGTCACCTCTGGGAACTTGCCCGATATGGCTTGTAGGATGGCTCGCGCGACGTGAAGGTACTCCTTATCACTACCGGCGAGCGGCGCATAAGCATGAAGAGTGACGGCCCTGATCTCGGGAATATTGTGCCAACTGATGTCTCTCTCGACGAGGGCTTGTACGGAGGAACTGGTGCCTCTTGGTTTGCGCAAAGGACGGTTTTCATGGTAGGGTGAAGAGCCATCCCAGCTCCTCAAGACGCCTTTTTTCGACTTGGGGAGCACAGTCCCCGGGGGAACGTGCTTGTAGTTGAGTGTCATCAAGTCGGTGGCAATAGTGCTTTCGTACGTGTGCTTGAGGCGGGGATAGTTGAAGGGGCCGGGGACGAAGTCGCGTGCGATGGGATCAGACGGCTTCGGAATCTGGATGGGATGTAGGGGGCCACGGTAGAACTTGGGAGGATGATACTGATATCTGGAATGGAGGAGAGCATGGTGAGCGGGCAAAGCTACGGCAATTGCGTCCTCAACCAGGCAAGGGAACAGACCTATTCCCCGGAAGCTTCATCTCTCGCATCTCCATGGCTTTCCATCGCTCTCGATTGGCGACGGCGAATTCCTGGACCGATTCAGGGCTCGGCGCGGGAGACGTGAAAGAGCTTGTGGATTCGAGATCGGACAAGTCAGGGTTTGACTTGGCGGCGGCGGCGGCGGCAGCAGCGGTCGCAGCCCGTCGACGTAAAGCGGGCGTTCTTGTAGGAGCTGACGGCCGTCCAAGGGCTCGCGCCAGGCGGAGTCCGTCTCGGGCGGCGGCCATGACGATTGGGACGGCACAAAGACAGCGCCGGTCGAGTCAGAAAGGGCTTAAAGGAGGACGGAAATTCGACCATGAGAGCTTTAGCTGTTGAGGCTTGGCGGTGGCTGGTGTGGGGCTGAGCTGTCAGCCACGTGCACGTGCCCGTGGCCCGGTCAGGTACGAATGGCTTTGGTAAGCGATGTCTACCCCGAACTGTTCGCGACCCCGGGACTGATCCGGACCCCGAAATCCCATTCCGCCCTCTGGCCGTTGCGTGTTTGTCTCATGAGCCATGCCGACTCACGACTATAGTACTCCACGACTACTGATATATCTTTCTGCGCTGCATATGTATGACGTATGTATGGAGTATGCGAATCTCATAAATACCTAGGTAGGTAGGTAGGTAGGGTTGGGGGCTACATGTACACTTACAAACATACCTACCTACCTACCACCTACCTCATACCTATTCTTGGCTACTAATGCGCAGTGGCTAACTGCTGTACGCATCTACGTAGTAGGTATCTACATACATAGGTACCTACGGGAGGACACCTAGGCAGTCAACTAATCTCGCATGCTTGCGGAGGTAGGTATTATTAAGGGGGTCCACGTGACCAGCCCCGCCCGACCTCGCACACGACCTAGCCTAGCCATCCTAGCCTAGACCTAGCACACATATAATATATATATATCAGTGCACCTACCCGATAGCCTATACCTACCTTATATTACTATAGGTTATAAGCGCCTTCTAATAAGCTTCCGCTACGCTAAAGTTTACGATACCTTTATTTTCTTACTTTTAAGCTTATTTAATTAATTCGGAATACTATAATATAACGGAAAATTCTATACGTAAAATAAAAACGAAGAAAATTATTTTATACTAATTTTAATAGCGAAAAATTTAACTAGCTTTCTCAATCTAAAAATATAATATAAAATAATAAGAAAAAACGTAAAATATAATAAATAAGAATAGATAACTATATCTTCGTCTTTTAATAATATAAAGCTTAAGGGCGCTATAAGCTATATTAAGTAATATAGATTTCTTATAATAATAGCCCGAATTAATAAGGTAAAACTATTTATTTTTAATAATAAGGTTCTAACTTAACTTATCGATAAAAATAAAGCTATTAAATATAATAATAAAATAAAAATTATTATAGGAATTATCTTATAGTTTTTTTCCGGTAAAGCTATTAATAATATTACCCGGCTTAGTTAGGATAAAAATATTATAATATATAATATTTATTTCTTAGCTAAAAAATAAGCTAAAATATTAATAAAAATATAATTTCGATATATTTTTTAATATTAATATTAGCTTAAGCTAAAAGATAATATAATTAAAAGTTAGAGAGCTTTTAAGAAAAACCTTTAAAGCTTTTAAAACTAAATTATTATAGATAAAGATATAGGGGCTAATTTTAAAGAGATATTATATATTTACGCTTAGAAAGCTATTAATATTATTTAAACCTTATACCTTATTATCGCTAAGAAATAAGATTATAATATAAATAGCTTTTCTAAGTTATCTTTTAATAATATTAATATATATATTTTATTACGAATTACTAACTTTAAAATAACTTAAGACTTATTAAGCGGAAAGGTACTTTCCGTAATATAGAATTAACCTTAAAAAAAGAAGCCGGAGAATAAGGGTAATAGTAATAATAATAATAATAATAAGCCGAAGCTATTATTATTAACGGAGATATATATTATACTTTATATACTAAAGCGTATAAATATAATAAATAAGATTATAACTCTTTTTTATTATAGCTATAATATTTATCTAAAAGGTTATATTTACTTAAAGGAGTAATATTAAGTTCTCTACTCTAAGCTCTAGCCGCTACCTATTTCTAGGTAATATAGGAATAGTAACGTAAGTTCCGTAAGTAGTAGCGCGGATATAATATTAGTAGGGAAAAATACTATAGCTTATATTATTAATATTACCCTTAAAAGTTATAATAGCTTTATTTTATAGAATATTATAGTTATTAATATTAGCTATATTTTATATTTTTTTAATAATAAGGGATAGTTTAATTAATATAAAGAATTTAATAGCTCTCGTTATCTTATAATATTAAATAGTAAGCTTTTATTTTATTATAGCTAAGGTATTATTATAATTAACGCTTCTAATAGCTATTTAATTATATTTAAAAAGGTATTTTATAATATAAATATCCTAGTTAATCTTATCTCCGCTAATTAGCTTAATCGTAAGGAAATCTATATTAATAGCGAAAATATATGCTTTTAATAATAAAGATATACTATCTATTACCTCTCTTAGATAGGAGGCGTAGCTAATATTACGGGCGCTAAAGCTTAGAAGCCTCTTATAATAGCTACCTTACTTATTATAGAATAGGAAGTTAACTTCGCTATAATATATCGCCGCCTTAGGTATACGGGTAAAGATAAGATTCTTAAAGCTTACTATAAATCTAGCTTTATAATTAATAAGAAAAGTATTTTTAAGTTATTTTACTACTACGTATACTAACTTAAAAAAGTAATTATCGTAATTAGTTAAGATCTTACTATTTTACTTATAAGTTTCTTATAATATATTTTCTAAGATTTTATCTAATATTCTCTAATAGCTTATAAAAGTTATCGGTATACGCTTTATAAAATCGATACTTATACTAACTATTATTAGGTTCTTTTTATAAAAACCCGTAATAAAGCTTTTAAATAGCTTAAAGCGTAGAAACGTAGTATTAACGCTACTACCGGCGGCTACCGCGTTTAAGTTATAAGATTCGATAATACTTTTAAATTTACGTAATAGAAAATTAAAAATTAAGCTATAAATAAAGGCTTTATTTTACGCACTTATACCCCTTATACCTTAGCTTAAAACGGCTAAGCCGAACGCGCTAAGCGTATTTTAATAAATACCGCGAGGGCTATATATATTAAAACGAAGCTGCCTGAGAAATTATAGCTATTTTTTATCGATACTAGCGCTTACGTATAAAATTTACTTTTATTAATAGCTAACCTAAAAAATTAAAGCCTTATTAAGATAATAATAGCTACGATCTATATACTTTATAAATATTCGATTAAATACGTATAATTATAGGGTTATAAGGTATATATTATTATCCCTCCTTAATATAAGATTTAAAGCGCTAAAATAGCCCCTTAAGCTAAGGAAGGTCGCCTTATTAATATAGAAGGCCTTTACGGGCATATTTATAAGATCTATCTACTTAACGAAAATAAGATTATTAAGGCTTAAGATATTAGATTTTATAATCTAGCTAATCTAAACCTTAATTAAATAATTAAATATATTGCTAAACTTAAGATTAAAGAAAATTAGGAAGAATAACTTAATAAAGATAAATTCTTTAAATTCGGACTTAATAAAATTAATAATAACGATAAAAATCACGATTATCCCGATAATTAGGGCTTTAATAAGCCTGCCGGAGGCTAGGATATAAATAACGTATTTAATTTAGGTAATAAAACCGCAGGCCCTTTTTAATTTAAAAAACTAACTACGCCTTTAAATATAATATAATTCCTTACGCTTAATTAGACGCCCGGCGCCCGATTTAATAATTTAGCTAATAAAGAAGCTCCTCCGTAAGCTAAGCTAAAAAATAAGGCTACGATACTTATAACTAATCGAAAAACCTAATTAGTAATAGTAGCTATAGCTAATTTTACTACTAACGCTATTTTCCGTAATATCGATAAAGAAAAGGTAAAGATTCCTAACTTTATCTTTCCGATTAACGCTATATTTAATATTTTAATACTATTAACGCCTAAAAGCTAGTAAGATATTCGTAAGTAACCTAATTATCTCTCCTACTAGCGCTTAGTAATAAATACGGAAATTAAAGCTTTATATAATTAATAAACTTAGAATCTTATTAATTAACTTATCGGTAAATAAGTCTTACTTAGTAAATAAATATTTATAATAAAAACGCCTAAGAATAAAGCTATAATTACTAAAGTATACTAATATATAAAAGGGGATAAAGAAAAGGCCTTATACTCTATTAAGGACCTCTACGCTATTATTATATACCTTTCTTCCGTTTAAGTATTCTTATTAATTATAGCCTCCTAAGATTTTAAATAATAATAATTTAATATTATTAATACGTTCGTAAACGCCCCTTATTAAAAGGAATTTTTCGTTAATTAGCTATATCTCTTCGAAGATAATATAAATCGAGTATATAAGCTTAATTAAGCTTTATACGGCCTTAAGTTATCTCCTATAATATAGTTTATATATATTAGTAAGGCCCTTAAGCGCCGTAGATAATAATAACTTAATTTTAAATTTTATATCTATACTTATCTTAAAGGCTTTATTATACTTTTTTATATTAACGATATTATTATTATAGCGCTAATAGTAGCCCTTATCGATAAAAGTAAGGGTATTTTAAAGGAATTATAAGATCTATATAACTTAGGCGAACTTATTACCTTTTTAAGCTTATAATTTTATAGGAACTATATTACGTATATAATCTATATATATTAAGAGAAATATATTACTAAAATACTCGAATTATTTAATAAAAGCGTTACGAACGCTATATAAACGCCTTAGCCGCCTAAAGTTAAAATACCTACTAATTAAAAAATATAGCCGCTTACGATATCTTAAAAAAAATAGCTAAAAAAAATAGGTAATATAAATTATCTCTCTAATAGTATAAGGCCTAACTTAGCTTTTACGAATAGTAAATTATATAAAAGTAACCTTAATCTAACCGCCTCGCACCTTCTTATATAGAAGAATTTAATATAATATTTTTACGGTATAAAAAGCCTAAGCTTTACGCTTAGAAATACTTATAGCCTTTAAGATTTAAAACCTTATATTTTCGTAAATACCTTTTTTATAGATAATTTATATATAAGATACTTAATAGCCGGATATATTATTTTTATTAGTATAAGCCCCGTATATTAGAAATCGAAATAGTAAACGCTTATAACGCTATCGTTAATAAAGGCTAAATTTATTAATTTAACGCCTATAAATATAAGCTTAATTTAAATAAATAAGATTCTTAAGAACTTAAAGCTATTATAGTAATAAATACTTATAATTATATTTACTAATAGCTTTAATATTAAAGCTATCGCCCTTAATAAATTTAAAATAGCCCGAATAAGGTATATTAATATATAATATAAATAAGTTATTAATTACGTAGAAAAGCGATTTTTTATAATTTAATATATTAGTATAGCTAATATAGCTATAGATAGCTTTATAAAGCCTCTATAGCGTCTCTAATACGCTAAATTTATCTATATATTATATCTTTCTAACTTAAAGATTACGATCTTACCTTTTAAAGCTAAAAATAATATAAAGGGCAGCCCTTATACGCTATTAGATAAGCTTAAGGCGCCCGATAATAAAGCCCGCGATACCCTTATATTACCTAATAACGAAGGTACTAATATTATATAAGCTAATTTATTAAATTAAAAAACTAATAAATAATATAATATAAGATTTCTATTATTAAGGGATCCTATACTTAAAAGAGGGATCTTAAGGAAGAAAAGTAATTAGCGTTACGCTATAGCTATCGATTAAGATAGGATAGATCGTTCTAAAAAGGTAAGTATCGATTAAAAAAGGACGGATAAGGTATATTACGATAATTAACCTTATTATTAGCCCGGCTTTATGCCGCCGCTAATCCCGTAATATATACCTTTTAATACGCTTCTAAGAGGCTATTTTAGCTTTAAAAATATTAATAGTAGGCGCCTTTAAGCCCCTTACTATTAAATATATTAACTTATATAACTTTAGCGGCATTTCCCTACTAAGCGATATAAATAATAATACCTTCTTATATATATAGCTATAAAGCTTATAGCTTATTTTTAGCCCCTTATAAGAAGAGGAATTTTCCTTTAAATTAAGCCTCTTAATACCTTTTATATAAACATTTTTAAGCCCTCTTAATAGCTTAATTTAACTTATCTTAACGGCTTAATTAACCCTCTTAATAGCTTAAATTAGCTTATTTAAGGCCCCTTAAGAGCGGCTTAAAAAGGCCTATTTTCGCTATTTTCTACTATTTCCTACGCTAATTAACTAATCCGGAATAGAATAACCTTATCTAAAACCTAATTTAATCTTTTAAATTTTATTTTTATTACGTTTTTAAGCTATTTAAGCTTTCTACTAGCCTTATTAAGAAAAGCTTAAAAACGCTATTTTCTACTATTTTATTATTTTCCGCGCTTTACGGCATAGGATAACTATTTTCCGCTCGTTTAAGCGGGCCTGAAGGGGGGTATTAAGGGGGTCCACGTGACTAGCCCCGCCCGACCTCGCATACGACCTAGCCTAGCTATCCTAGCCTAGACCTAGCATATATATAATACACATATATCAGTGCACCCACCCGATGGCCTATGCCCACCTTGTGTCACTATAGGTATGTACATATATATGTATGCATATATATATGTACATATATGGGAACATACAATATAAAGACTTTACAATTCGAGTTGACTTCGAGTTCGGCTTCGAATGCTCCGTATACTTAAGGTATCCGCGATTGATTAGGAAATGGTGTTTAGCGGCCACTATGTATTCAGTTGGCAAGTCATTGATTATCGCGCAAGTCGCGTCGCGTATTATCGAAATCCTTGATTGATTAGGTAACGGGGACACTAGAAATGACGCGCCCGAGGCTGATCTCAGCTGGTTGTCGACTCTGTCCCCTGCCTAGAAGATCGAAGTAGCGGGTGAGTTACAGTACTAGGCTAATCAGCAAGTTCGAGATTAAGATTTTCCTATGCCTACCTACCTAGGCAGGCAGACATGTGTATTGTACAATGTGCTTCTATATATATCAGGGTACGCCGATGCAGTCATAGCATGCCTTACAAGTTACAGGCTTCCGCCGTGTTTTTGCGGCGATAGCATTAGAAGGGAGAGGTGGTGGGCCACCGTGTAATAGGCTCTCCGCGGACAAACAGAGAGCAAGTATCGGAGAAGCTTCAGTACCCTGACAAAGTTAGCGACATCCTTGCAGATACGCGCACTTTACCCTGTGACCCCCACCTCAACGCTAACAGTACCTTGTAGCTCAAGCTCCCGATACACACCCATTGTCCTTTGTCCGCGTTAGCGAAAAAGTCCTTGAACCGCGTTTATCTCCTCACTATCCTATCCATCCATCCTGTCCCACCTATCCCTACAGACTCAGACATCGATCGAGCCAAGCCGTTCCGCCTCTCCAAAGACCTTCTCCCTCGCTCGTCTGCCCCCGAGGATGGGACCGGGCATGCGGCCCCTGCCTCCCTCACCATGAAGGAGTTTCCCATCAAGTTCCTCACCTTGCGCGACAAGAATGGCTCGCATCATCGCAGCAAGTCCGTTCCGGCCACCAAGGTGAGCGCGCGATCCTTCGAACGACAACGGTTCAATCGAGCCCTGACCTCTCTAGACCCGTCCAATCTCCGCCGACGCCTTCAGGGCCCTGTTCAAGTTGGATAATGCAAGGAAACAAGAAGCCGCCAGGGAGATCGAGGAGACCAAGGTGCGGCCATCTTTCAGCAATCGCCAGTGCTGTCTGTCTAACCCTCGACCTCAGTTTCAACAGATCCAACGGCGCCTCGATCAGCTCAACATCACTGGCGTGTCCTCCGAACACATTAGAGACATCATGGCCACAAAGTTTGTCGACGGAGATCCCGGCAAAGCCGCCAGCTTCATCGATATGGAGCAAAAGGCCCAGGCCGGCATCATCGTCTCCTACGATCCCAGCGTCCGTTTGCTCGGTGCCGAAAACAGAGGCGGCGTGACTTGCTATCTTGATGCCCTTCTTTTCGCCATGTTCTCCAAGCTAGATGCCTTCGAGTGCATGCTCAGCAACGACTTCCCCCCCGACACACCTACATACAGACTCGTCAACCTGCTTCGCATTTGGGTCAACATGCTACGATTTGGCAACCTCATCCACTCCGATCTGGTAAGGCGTGGTTTTCGAGTCTACGTGGCTGCTGGCGCTGACGAGATGCAAGACCAAATTAATTCAGGAGGCTTTGGCCGACTGCGGCTGGCGCGACGCTCGAAGGCTGGAGCAGCAGGATACGTCCGAGGCATTCGCCTTCCTCACCGAAACGCTGCAGCTCCCTCTGCTTTCCCTCCAGGTCGACCTATTTCACCAGGGGAAAAGGGATGACGACGATCACAAAGTCGTCTTTGAGCGGCTGCTCAACCTGGCTGTTCCACCTGATCCCGAGGGCAAGGGCGTGAAGCTCGAGGACTGCCTAGAAGAATACTTCAACGCACGCGTCGATGTACTGCGCGACAGCGAGGTCTCCAGAAAGTCGGTTCTTGAAGATGAGACCCTGGAGGGGCGTCCTGGGCTTGCCCACCAGAACACCATTCGACCCACCAGCAACGGCGAAGCCCTCGAAACGACGACGGCAATCACAAATATCTCAGAGCTCACTCCGCCATCTTCAGAGTTGGACGAGAACTCTTTCTGCCGTCATAAGCCGAATATGTCGACAGGCACCAGCCACGCAAGCAGTACCCTTGAACAGAACGCCATCTCCAACAACGACAACGAAGAAGCAAGCAGTTCTCGAAAGAGTCCTCACAGCCGGGAAAAGTCTTTCAACAGCGTCATACGGCGTGTCCTGGTTGACGAGCAGGGCCGCCCAGCCGGGGAAACGTCGAGTACACAAACGATCGAGCGAAAAGGCTCGAGCATTATCAAAGCAGTCACTATCCCTGCCTGGCAGTTCTTTCGACTGATACGTGAGTAAAAGCTACTCGGTTGGTTTGACTCGTTTCTGACCCTCCTCTCAGCATGGCACACCATCACAAACAACGAACCGCAAAACGACAAGGACGTGGCCATGAATTTCGACCAGAGGCCGATTGTTGGCATTTGCCTGAAGAGGTACGCCATGGATCCATCGGGCAGGCCCCGACGCCTCAACACCTTCATCGATATCCCCGATAGCCTACGTCTACCGCACTTTATGCTCGCCAGCGGCCCGGAATTGGACGAGGAGGAAGGGCTGAGCACGGAATACAAGCTGGTCCTCCAGTCCGTCGTTTGTCACCGTGGCGACTCCCTCCAAAGCGGACATTACATTGCCTTTGCCCGGGTTGCACCGAAGCTGCTGACGGACAATCGAAGGCACGACGTCGATCCGCCGCCCGACTACGAAGAGGCGCAGTGGGTACGCTTCGACGATTTAGAGGTCGATGACCGTGTCGTGTTTGTCGACGACATTAAGAAGTCGCTTAAGGAAGAGATGCCATATCTACTCTTCTACCAGGTCGTACCCATGGTCGACGTGACCTGTCCATCGACCGAAGGGACCGAGGCCGGGCCGCCGTCTTACAACGAGTCCAAGACTAGTATCGACTTGGCATCTTCAGGATCTTTGTACGAAGGCGACATGAACGGACGCCATCGTGACGAGGACAGGGCCACGGTTCACAGCAAGCCGCCCAGCATCCGGCTATCCTTGGAAGCGGAGCCCCCACCCCGACTGACCGTCGACAGGGCTGGAACGGCCTCGGCTGCAGCGTCGGCGGCGGGCGGCGATTCGCGACGCCACAGCATAGTCTTCCTAGACTCCGAAGCTCCGACGCCAGCCATCACTCCCGACGCCACCTCGCCAGTCATCGGCCCCAGCGACGAAAGCTCGGCCGCGTCGAGGCTGACCAGAGCCGCGTCCCGCTTTGCATTGGCAAGACAGAGTCGGCCGGCGAGCCAGTCCGGCGAGGGGCGCCTCAGCTTCTCCATGACCCGCCTTGGAGGTCTGAGGAAGGGAAGCAAGGAGCCCCTGGCGGAGCCCAGCAACGGACTCACCGTCTCGACGACAGCGTCCCCTTGCTCGGACGCTCCCACGCCGACGCCCGACTCGCCACTGGACTCCCCCGTTCAGCCGAAAGCTGGTCAGTCGAAGCTCAAGGGCGGGAAGTCCAAGGAAAAATCAAAGCTAAAACAGAACGGTCCGCAACCAGAGCGAGAGTGCTCGATTATGTAGCGAATGGTGGCATTTTCTTTCTGCCCCTTTTCTTCATCGCCAACGACCTGAAAGGCCTCTTCCACCGACTTTTTTGCCTTTCAGTTCTCTCTATTCCCCCATTCATCAACTTCGATTCTTCTTTAACTTTTCGTTCGGAGAGGACACTCACCTACCTCCGCTCGTTTCTTTCTTTCCACATTCATCGCTTTCTTTGTCTTTCTTGACAAGTCGATGATGTTGCCACTGCGCTGCGATAAGGGGGGGGGGGGGGGAAGGGGGAAAAGGAGAAGGGGAGATGGGAGTTTGGCTATAGAGGTCGACCAAAAAAACCCTTGATTTTTTGAGCTTTTCGTCTTCAAGAGGAAGAGGAAAAAGCTTATAGCACCTTGTTCAACTGATGATACCATGGCGTTGGGGAGGGTTAAAGAACGGAAAGGAAAGGGGGACGGGGGGAGATGAAAATTAATGAGAGGAAGGCAGGATATTTGTGAAGCCGGCTTTGACGGAACGGCTTTTTTTTTCTCTGCTTTTTTATGTCTCGTCTTCTGTTCTATTCCTAGACTTTGCAGGCTGGATTGTTCCGCGACACATGATACCTGGTAAACCCAAATACCATTGTTACGCTCTTCATGACGTGATGATACGTGTCTTCGTCGTCTGGGTTGGTGAGAAGTGGTATCATGAGAAGGGCAGCATCAACACGACGATAGCGGCAATACTATGGTGAAATCCCCTTTTTCTTTGATTCGCGTTATCCTTGGCTTCTAAAGTCGACTTACATATGTGCTTTCGTCTCTGCCCTCTAAAGTCATGTACATGCGGCATACATGAACAAGGCTCCCGACGCCCACCGTCCCAAAACCCAATCCGCTCGAACAAAACGGAATGGCCCCGGTGCACGCTGGGCCACCCACGATGGGGGAAAAGAAAAAGTGGAAGACCGAGGACCCCGAATGCTGAGGCAGGAGAAAGGAAAGGGTGGTGAGGAAGCAGAAGAAGACGAACAAGATGCAAGATGCTTGAACCTCGTGGCAACGCAGGCATCTCAGACATGTTGACTTACTGTACACGAAGCCTGACGGCCAGAAAGGAGGAAGAGAGGGGGGGGTGGTAAGGGAGTCGGTTGTTAGGAAACTGGAGGCTGCCTGACAATCGCTGCTAAGCCTTTAACGCCAAGTTATCGGAAAACGAGACAAAAGCAGCACTCATTGCTTTTTCCCGGTGAAAGGTGGGAGGGGGGGAAAAGAGGAGGTCATGCCGGCTGGTAGTGATGATTCGCTGCTTGTCGCTCACGTGCAAGAGACGATACTCGATAGTAACCAGAAACCGTCGCAAGTGTGAGAGATCTCAGGGGGAGGTGGAGAAAGGAAACGAATGCAAGCCAGCGTCAAAGACGTCGCGAGATGGTGTCGAGGAGGATCGGGCAAACCAAGAGATTCACCCGGTGAGTCGTAGACAAAGAACCGGAAGCTGAGGCTTTCATCGACCTTAGAACGGGATATTGCTGGGAGGTGCCGACGCTTCGCCCTGTTCTTGTAGCTCTTCGGGCATGGACTCGATCGAGACGCCTAGACCCAGCTTCGCTTGTTGCTGCCAAATCACTGCCGTCAGTACCTGCCAGTATCCAAGAGGTGACGGGCTACAAACCGTATAGTGGTCGATATCAGCAGCAAAGGTCATCATGACCTGGGGGGCCACTCGCTTCTCGAGCAATCCACTTAGCTTCCCCTTGGAATCGACCTGGGCTCGGAATGTGGACATGCGGAAGTCGTATTTGACGCCGACCGTTGTGACGCCCTCTTTTTGCAGTCCTCCGCCCATCAGGCCGCCAGGGACGGGGACGACGCCGAGCGTCAGGTCGACGCCGGCGTGAACCTTGTCCGAGAGCCGTCTCCAGTACGACGTGTTGAGCGTCCCCATGGCCGCCTGTAAATGAGCGGTCGCAATCCAATCGTTGGCTTTGTAGCGGGCGCAGTATGACACGGCACATTCAGGACCCTGGGTCAGCGCGGGCCGTTGCCAAAGAGTCTCGAGTCCGAGGGCGAAACGAGGGGTAAGAGACTGAAGGTAGCTGCCAATGCAGATACCCGTTACTCCTCCCTCCCAGAAAGTGGGATTCAAAGCCTTAAACGAGGCGGTGAAGTCGTTGCCGGTATACTCGTGTTCAAATTGCGCCATGTCCTGGCCGCCAGGGGAGACGGAGATATTCGTCTTGGAAACCATTTTTTCAGACCATCGGTAATTGAATCGGCCAGAGAGAGAGCCCTCGTTGTCCAAGTTTCCCTGGAGAAATACCTGATGAAAGGATGGTCAACGACAAGCGAAGTGGTTAAAGGCCGCCTGAGCTCTCACCTTTCCGGTGCCGTACATAGCGGCGAAGGTGTATGGGTTGATACGCTCACCGCCCATGGCAAACTGATGGGAAACCTGGAAGAGAGGCGCCATGCTGAAAATTTTGGTCAGGTCGGCGCGAACGCCGGTAAACATGAGGTTGTTGAGCATGACATCGCGCTGGACTTCCTTGGTGAGCGTCTCGATGGAGCCGGGATTCGACAAGCCAAGCTTCGCTCTCCGCTCCGAAAAGGAGTTTATAGCATCTCCTATCGTAGCGGCGATGGGGTTTGCGAAGATGAGGGAGCGTATGGAGTCAACAGTAGAAGTAGACATGATTGCGGCTCGCGTCGGGCCGTCGAGGCAGACGGTGTGGGAAGAAGAGATGCGCTTTCGCGAGCAGATGACCCGCAAAGCTTGTTCTAGGCCTGGAGAATATCAAGCCGTCCTGGCCCAGGCAGCGGCGAGGAGGGGACTATGGTTAAGACTTTGGGGGGTATAAGGGTAGCAGAATGGAGTAGGGAAATTTTCATCAGCCCTGAGAGAAGCTCTCTGCAACTGGGAAGGCCGGATGCTGGTGGTGTGGCTGGGGCCGGAGGGAGAGATGCTCCGTGCCGACAGAAGCGTTAGCCATGTAACGGTAAGTATCGGTACTTATGGGGCTTACGACAGCCGCTGCCGCAGGATGACGGAGATCTTCCGAGCTACTGGCCTCTACCTCGATGATATCCAGGTCTTGCAAGGTGCTTTCAGCCACACTTTCACCTGTTCTGTTGGACGCACCTAGACCTTGAACACAACTTGCGACTTCATCTGTTCTTATGCCACGATCTGTTTCCTCTCCTGTTCCATCTTCACTTCCTATACTGCTCTATTGTCATTTTCGATAGCTTTCCTTGTCGCTTTCTGCTCGCCACCGTGCAGCTTCGATACCAATCCAGCAGATTCCCGCCGCTACGTTGGCAGCTAGTGTCATCGTCAACTATCCAACAACATCGCCGCCTGACTCGGTTTACCGCTTGACAAACAGGAAAGACGGGTGGTCGCGTAAAAGATGGATACGCTACTGTGAGCTGGCTCAGAGACTCGGCTGTTGTCAAAGTCGCTGACACTGACGTCAACAGAACCGCCAAGATCGCGGCCAACGCCCCTCGCTATCGTCGCAGAAGCTCGACCTTCCTCGACGGCATTCACGATGTTATCGAGGATCAGGACATGGCCCCGGCTCAGCTTTACAGTACCATGTCCGGCCGTTTGTTTCACTCGGGGCGCATAGCCATAGTCATGGTCGGTCCGCCGGCGCGAGGAAAAACGTGAGCTTGATGTGCCTCAGTGTCGTTGGCACCGCTTCTCATCCCTTGCTAGCCACATTTGCGTCTCCCTTGCCAGATACCTGCAATGGCTGGGCGTCAAGACGCGCATCTTCCACCTCGGCGACTATCGACGCGCCACCGTCGGCCCGGAAGGCTCCGTGCCGGAAGACTATTTCTTCCCCAACGCCTCTCCGTCATCTGCCATGTTGAGACAAAAGATCTTGAAAAAGTGTCGCGAGGACATCTATGCATGGTTGAATCACGAAAACGGTCAAGTTGCCATATACGACGCCGTCAACCCGACGGCGAGCGGACGTCGGTCCTTGGCCAAAGAACTGGGCAAGCACGATGTCCAGGTGGGTGTGATTCGGAGATCCTTGGCAACATTGACTTACTTACACCTGAAAGACACTGTTCATCGAATCGTACGTGGATGACGAACGCATCCTGCGAGAGAACGCGAGAAATGTCAAAATATCGTCTCCCGACGTGAGTAGCAGCTCATACTCCCACGCGAACTCCGAATACTCATTTTGTGTTTAGTTTGCCGGCATGGACCCCGACGAAGCAGCCAAGCTTTACCTGAAGCGCATTGAAATGCGAATCCCCATGTTCGAGACGATGAACGAGGCCGAACTCAACTATATCAAGATGATCAACGCCGGCGCCAAATTCTTTTACAACAACGTTAGCTTCAACTACCTCTCGCATCGGATTGTCTTTTACCTCACCAACCTGCACATCAAGTCGCGAAAGACTTTCTTCGTCCGAGCTGGCACTACAGAGGTGGAGGACTCATACAAGGCAGATGCACCGCTGTCAGAGCAAGGCAGAGTGTATGCAGAAAAAATGTCCAAGACATTGCTGAAGCACCGCGAGCAGGAACAGGCGGAGCAAGCGGAAAAGGGGGGGGCACAAACATCTCTGAGGCCACTAACGGTGTGGACGTCGACCCGGCGCCGGACCGTGCAGACTGCAGATTACCTGCGAGAGCAGGGCTACAAAGTCCGGCAGCGATCCCAGATGAGCCAGATCAATCCCGGGGTGTGCGAGAAGATGACGGAGAGGATAATTCGTCAAATATATCCCGAGGAGGTGGAGAAGCACGGGCTGGATCCCTATCATCACAGATATCCCCGAGCAGAGGTATGTGTTGAAGCGATCGGTCACGATCCGGGACTGACCAAGTGACGGTCCAGTCCTATCATGACCTAGCGGTGCGTCTCGAGCCCATCATCCTCGAGCTCGAGCGGGAGCAAAACGACCTGCTCATCATCGCGCACGAATCGGTGCTTCGCGTGCTGTACGCGTACCTGATGCACTGCTCGACGATGCAAATTCCTTGCCTCAAGTTTCCACGCGACGAGATTATTGAGATCATCCCGGCGGCGTACCAGAACGAGGCGAAGCGGATCCACATCCCCGGCCTCGACCCGCGCCTGCTACCGGGCTCGCCCGACGATATCACGGTGCCGCTCAGGATGGCCGGGGCGTCGGCGAGCGGCAGAGAGAGCAACAGCGGAAGCGTCCCCAGCAGCGGGCAAATGAGCCCGATTGCCGGAGGCATGAGCAGCCCTGCGCTTCCGGTGGAACGGCCGCCGGAGAAGGTGATAAACACGGCCAAGGACATGGTTGCAGACAAGGTGGACGACGAGGATTAAAGCTGCAGGTTGGTTGGCTTAGGAATCCCGTCTTTGGCTCATGCAGAAGCCCTGTGCGACCATCCGGCCGATGGCTTGTGTTTTTCTGGCAGTCCGGGCACAGCTGAGCTGCCGTTGCGATTGTATGTATGTGCGTGTGCGTGTTCGTGTGCGTTTGTGTGTAGGTATTCTTACACGATTTCATGGTAGAAGTGACAGAAGAGAAGCATGTTTGCTCGTCTACGACAAGTCGTCGGTGTGAGAGGAAAGCGATAAGGAGTCAGGGGTTTCAGCAGAAGAAGGCTGAGTTGCACGACAACTGCAGGTCAGAGACTTACATACACCCGATGCAGTTGGACGGCTTGCAGCTACGATGGGTTCAGCCACGACTACGGTAATGGTAGAGGGAGAGTCTGATATTAATTACTCGTTAGGGGGGGTTGCTTTCCCTGATGTTGATGACGACCAGGGCCGGGCGTGTGATGCAGCCACGCAATGCGTCAGGCCGAAAGCAGGATGAGGCTGTAGGAGGTTCGTAACATGTGAGCAGTCATATGTATTTATATATTTGTGACGACAGCAGGCCCCTCGGAGCCTTGCCTACGTACGTACTACTTACTCACAACGGTATGGACGTATGTATGTATGTATGTATGTATGTATGTGGATGAGGACAGATTGTTGTTCGTGTCGTCGCAACGGGCAACGGAGGTTGAGGTGTGATACCCGGCAGTCGACAGAGAGAAAAAGGAAACAGGAAAGCTTGATGGGTGCAGTGATTGTTACGTGGGCAGGGTATTCATGACGGCAGTGAAGGAGGATGCGTGCCAGCGATGCAAGGTGCTGAAAAGGGTTGGCGGTGCAGTGAGCACCTAAAATGGCGCGCGAGGAGTCCAATTCGTCCAATCAAAGCCCGTAGCGGCTCTCGAGAGGGTTCCGGTGGACTGGATTTCGGCGACGGCCGGCGGCGTAGGCGGGTCAGAGGACCGTGCATGTGACGACGACGACCAATTGGTAGGCGGATAGATAGGTAGCTACCTGTAGAGTGGGATGCTATTGGAGCGGCATCGGGCATCATTGCTTACTGTTGCAGGTACTCGTCTATCTGTCCACGTAACCATATTCGCGAACTTTTCCGAACAGATTAATTGGTCGCTGCTTACCACCTGCGAATGCTACGGGCGATACATATTGCTTGCAAATGCTTTGCATCATCTGTACGGTACGGATAGACTGTATGTAGGAGATTATCTGGAATAGATATACCCGTAGGTATGTACATCTGTATACCTATGTATGTACGAGGGCGTTGAAGAGAAAAATCTGTCCGTCTGTTGTGTGTATGTTGTATGTACGGCGCAGCAGCAGTACCGATGCGATGCGCTGCGCTGCGCATGTGCCTCGTACGAGCAGAACCTAAAATGGGCCGTTAGCGCCGCATGAGGAGGGTCATGAGACCTGATGCAGGCGTGCCAACACAGGCTCTGACGCACTGTCACGCTTCGACTGCGAGAGAGGCTACGACTGCGAGAGAGCGGGCGAGCCCGAGCCCGATACCATGTATGATGTATGTAAACTGACGTCCGAACAATGCCACGAGTCCCGCCAGTCGAATTGCCTTAGTAATCTGCTTCTTGAAGCCCGTCCGTGGAAGAGGTTAGCCGATGACGTCGCACCCTGAATGACGTCTATGCTCAACGCGGAAATGTAGACTCTGCACACACACGCAACAATGCATGCACCGTACATATCCGAATGTACAGACAGCTGTGCTGCCCCTTGATGATGAGGGAGCTCTAAACATCATCCTGCCCAATTCAATTCCATCCTCCAAGGCCATTAAATGCACCAAAGACTCCCACTGACTACTAGGTAAAATGGTGTGCATGCAGAGCTTGCCCCTCTCCCTTGACACCGAACACCAAGAAGCGCACTCGTATCGAAGACAGAGCTCGTTATCCGGCACGTGGCGTAATATTAGCCATCGCATGTGGCCGTACATGTGTACATAGGTAGTTCATAGAGCGAGATGCGGGGCCAACCAACGTTGCTTGATTTTTAATATGCGTGCAGCATCTCGTCTTGTCGCACAGGTGCCCACTTCGCATGTGTGTACAGATGTAGACTCAGACAGGTGCCAGAGTCGATATTCCCCTGTGAAAGCAAGGTGCCAAGTTAGTACGCACAGTACGGATGCAGGGTATCTCGAAAGTGGAGCCATCTCCGAACGAGATGGTCCGGCAAGGCTCTGCGATCTTTCCTTCGACACGAAACACGGCGACTCGTGTCCCCTTTTGCACCCCGAATGCCCCGATCCGCTGAGCTTACATACATACCTACATATGTATGTGTGTGTGTGAACTTACGTACTACACATGTGCATACATTGATGCCGGGTCGCTGCGGCTTGTCAGGTGCTGAAGAGTGCCGCTGTGCGAGCCACTATTCTCATCTATCCATAAACACCTTATACATATATGTATGTATACTAGCAGATATGAATGCACATGTGTACATACATACGTGTAGTATGACTGCTGCCGTCTCCGGGTCACGAGCAAGCGCCAACTCTGGACTACAGTGTTCAGACACGGCCTGAGCATCGTGCAAGACTTCGGAGTAGTGCCGGCCGAGACGTGTGTGTGTGTGTGTCCGGCCAATGGATGGAAAAGGTGTCGGATCATCAGCACCGAATGCCAAGTCGAATCGTCAAACGGAAGCGCCAGACACTACATACGGAACTAAGGTAAAGATGGGTAACGCGCCGTATCCGTTTCGAAAATAAAAAAACATTGAGGGAGCACATGAGCACCTCCGAGTCCCAAGACTGTGGGCCCCCTCGGCGGGAGATGCTCTCTACGCTAGGCCCGGATGGAGCTCGCTCTGGTGCGACCGACTGTACTATAGCGGTCGAAGTAGCCTCGTTTTTGAGAGAGGAGGGGAGGGGAGGGGAGAGGGGAGAGGGATGAGCGAAGGGTAGATGCGATGCTTGTTGCCTGGTGCTCGAGCTTGCTGGGCTGGGCCCTGTTTTGCCCCTTCTCACCCTTCTCGGAGCCGCAAGTCGTTCGCTGGCTTCCCTTGTTCCCGGTGCGACTCCGATGAACTATTGCTCGGGAGGCGTGCATCACTTGTACCGGGGTCGGCCGTTTCCAACATCTCGGGTTCCGGCTCGGCGTGGCTCCAATTGCGAGCCGTGCCGTGCCGACGAAGCACGAGTATGTAAGTACGTATGTATTGTATGTATGCCCTCCCTCCGCGATCTCTCACTCCATGTCCCTACCAGATACCTAGGTTCTCTGATGGGGAAGCTATGTATGTATGTATGTACATATTAGTAGGATTGTGTAGGTACGTGTGTGTGCATGTATGACAGCCAGCCAGTCCCTGGCTTCGGGTCCGGACCCTGCTGGCATTGGGAGATGGTGATGGAGGGCCCTACTAGGACGTATGGATGTACTATCTTGTTCCTACCACTTCTACCGCGAGGCGGCGATGGCGGCGGCGGCGGCGGCGGCGGCGGCGGCGGCGGCGGCGGCGGAAGCCACTGGAGCGGCAGCGCCCCGCACCTAACGTGCCCCTCGTCAGCGCGGCACAGCGCAGCGCACGCGCACACAAACAGCCCCTACAGGCGCCGCCAGCCCAGGATACCCCACCCCACTCTCTCTCCCCCCCCTCTCTCTAGGTCTATGTCTCTCTCTCTCTTCCTCCCTCCCTCTCTCTCCCACAACTCACTCACTCCATCATTCAACCACCCCCCTCTTCTTCCTCCTCTGTCAACGTCTTCATCGCTTTTCCCTCCTCCACAACTGCTCCAACCACTTCTATCGCCAGCCAACCATCCCCGGTCGTTCCCAATCCCGCCCCTCCCCTTCGTTCCACATCGCCCGTCGCTCGCCTCGCCTGTCGCCGCGGGCACCTCGTCGTCGCACTTCGCCAGCCCAAGTGCCGTCATCCATCCTCACGACCACCGTGGTGACGACCTTAATCTTGCCCGGGTGAGCTCCCCTCCCAGGCTCCCCCCCTTTGCCCCCCCTCCTATCCCCCCCCGCCGCCGCGTTCAGCAGTGCGAGCCTCGTCTTGGCTTGCCTGTACCTGTTCCCTGCCCCCCCTCCCCCCCCCCCCCTTCTCTCCCTCTCTCCCTCTCTCCCAAGTCACGAGGCAGGCCTCTGCTGGGTCCCTCCCCCAGGTCTTTGTGCAAGCTGCGGTTGTGCCACTGTGCACGCGCGCATCAAACAAAGCCCAATCCATCCGCCTGTTTTTTCCCCCTTCCTCACCTACCATCTACCTACCTACCTACCACCTCTTGTATGGACCACCTCTTATTTTCATCCTCTCTCCTCTCCTGTGCCTCTCTGCATGTACACGACGCTTCTCTTCCCCTCCCCCCTCCCTCTCCCTCTCTCTCACACTCTCTCTTACTCTCTCACCCGCCCTACTTCTCGTTTACTCTCTCGCTCCCTCTCTATATCACCTGAAGCTATTTTCATTTCACGTTGCTCGGCGTATGCATTGTGCATCCTGCAGCGCCTGTGACCTCACCCCTCGTTGACCTGTGTTGCTTAGTCTATTTGTACATTTCAGTATCATCACCCACAGCAAACCCCCCCCCGCCCCTCCCCCCCCCCCCTCCCCCCCCCCCCCCCCCCCCCCCCCCCCCCCCCCCCCCCCCCCCCCCCCCCCCCCCCCCCCCCCCCCCCTTTTCTAAGATCCTTTTGCGCTCCCGTTTTTTTTGGCCCCGCCCCGCATCTCGCCCCTCGGAGCCTGAGGCTACACTTTCAGAACACTGCGTCGTCGCCTGTTACCTTGGGTTGCTCCCCACCTTTTCCTTCTTTGTGATTCACCTTCCATGACCGTGTGGATCGCCCCGGCTGACCTCGCTTCCCAGCCGCACCCGACTGTCGCTCGCCAGCCGACTCGAAATCGACCTCGAACCCTAGCCGAGACCAAGGCCTTCAACGGCCATCTATATCTCCTTCGCCTGCCGCCGAACTTTCTACTGGCAGCCTGCACCTTCTCGTGATTTGACCGCTTCATATCCGAGACCCGCCTCTCCTTTCATCTGCCCATCACGGCCGACGCAAAAAAAATTGAATTGATACCCCTCGCCCACTTGCCGCGAATCTCGTCTTGCCACGAACCGCCCTCTGTCCGACCGGCTGTGAGGCTCTGTCAGAGGATTGTTCAGCATGTCGTCCCATCGACCAAATGCTTTCAATAGTCTTAGGATGGGAGGTTAGCTTTTGCTCCGATTTCTTCGACGCTTCGCGTCGCTGCCCTTTCGCTGACAACGCCTCTGTGCAGAGGTGATTCGAGAAAAGGTGCAGGATGGAATCACGGGCGAGACCAGGGACCTTCAATACACGCAATGCAAGATTGTTGGAAATGGGTCCTTTGGCGTCGTCTTCCAGACCAAGTTGTCGCCATCGGGTGAGGACGCAGCCATCAAACGCGTGCTACAGGATAAGAGGTTCAAGGTAAGACGTCTTGGTGCCTTCACCATCTTTCTCTATCCCGCAATCTTACCTGACGTCCGCAGAACCGCGAACTGCAGATTATGCGCATCGTCAGACATCCCAACATTGTGCAACTGAAAGCATTCTACTATTCCAATGGAGACCGCGTATGTACACTCTTGGTTTCTCAAGTTTCATGGGCCGCCCGGCGCTGACTGAATTTGCGCCCTGCAGAAAGATGAAGTCTACCTCAATTTGGTGCAAGAGTTTGTTCCCGAGACCGTTTATCGAGCCTCGCGATTCTTCAACAAGATGAAGACGACAATGCCCATTCTCGAGGTGAAATTGTACATTTATCAACTATTTCGAGCGTTGGCGTATATTCACTCCCAAGGCATCTGCCACCGCGACATCAAGCCCCAGAACCTGCTGCTGGACCCCAACAGCGGGATTCTTAAGCTTTGTGACTTTGGCAGCGCAAAAATTCTGGTAGAGAACGAGCCCAATGTCTCGTACATCTGCTCCCGCTATTACCGTGCCCCGGAGCTCATTTTTGGCGCGACGAATTACACAACCAAGATTGGTACGCCTCCCCCCCCTCCCTCACATCCTGTTCGATGTCGTCGCTCCCATCTGACACTGTTGCGCGCAGACGTGTGGTCGACTGGCTGTGTCATGGCGGAGCTCATGCTCGGTCAGCCGTTGTTCCCTGGCGAGTCGGGCATCGATCAATTGGTCGAAATCATCAAGGTCCTTGGCACACCTACGCGGGAGCAGATTCGAACCATGAATCCCAACTACATGGAGCATAAGTTCCCGCAGATAAAACCGCATCCGTTCAGCAAGGTCTTTCGCAGGGCCGATGCCAATGCCATCGATCTTATTGCGCGTCTCTTGGAATACACGCCAACCGAGAGACAGTCGGCCATTGACGCCATGGTGCATCCCTTCTTCGACGAGCTTCGTGATCCCACCACCAGACTCCCCGACTCGAGACACGGGTCCGGTCAGATTCGCGACCTACCCGACCTGTTCGATTTTTCGCGTCACGGTACGTTCCCCATTCCCATTCCCACTTCACGGTGCTGACGGCCAGGCAGAGCTTTCCATCGCACCCAACTTGAATCAGAAATTAGTCCCCCCCCACGTGCGGCCGGAACTGGCGTCGCGGGGTCTGGACATTGATGACTTTACGCCCATGACGAAGCAGGAAATGATGGCAAAACTGGACTGACGGCCGCATGTGCCATACGAAATCGAGGCTAAGCGGCGTTTGGCTCTGAACGGCATATGACGTCACTGAAAGGCGAGTGCCCAATGAACTGTGTTCCAGACGGAGGGGACTACTGGACGGGGGAGTTTGGGCTTTTAAATACAAAACCAGGCAGACGGTCGGCAAGGAAAGAGGTAGCCTGGGAGCTCGTGGCGTCGGGGCGATATATGCAAATGCGCTTCTGCGCAGGGCGTATGCGCTCTCTGCGTACGTGTCGTTGTCGTGCGGCTGGGCCGGGCCAGGGTTTGATGTTCGGGAATTCGCCCGGTGGGCTATCTGAGGGAGCGGCACCTCACAATGTCTAACGACTAAAGCTGCTGCGGCTGGGATGGGGTGAGGAGGAAAGCTACCATCGAAGGCGACTCAAGTGGCTTGACCTTGCGCAATGATAAGAGGGACATCGCCTTTCTTAGACTACGCTTTCGTTGCACGAGACGGCTGGCGTTTACTTTTTTTTGTGTCTCCCATTCCTTGTTGCGTATCAAGACATGCATCGATATCGCTGTGCTCGTGGGCACTGGATATCTCTTCTGTAGAAGAGACACTTGTCACCGACAGAACACGCGCTGGGCGTGGTAAACGTCGGCACTACTTGTGTTGCGTCTGGCCTGGCTTGGAAGAGACTCGAAGCGGAGCACATGTTTGATACCGACCCAAAGACAGGCAGGTAGGCAGGCAGGCAGTTACGGTTTACCCAAGCAGGTGAATAGGTAGCTACCAGATTCACTAGAGCGACCAAGGGAAGGACGGCGCTATCGCATGTGACAGTCAACATGGAGATATGCCTGCTAACTATATACCTAGGTATTTACCGCAGAAAGACTATAGATCTATCAGGCCATGGTGATTTGGAGATGTGTTTTTTTCAGGCTTCTTAAAAAAAATACCACTCGTGGGATTATTCATTCTCAGTCGGAGGGACAGAGAGAAATGTGAGGTGCGCTGCGGTGGGAGGTGAATATCTATCTGAGTCAGCTTTGTCATGTCCTAGCCATGTACGGAGTACCTTCCAAAGTGGCTAAAGAAGTGGCTGAGGCAGTGGCTAAGGCAGCGAGCGGCTGAGGCAGCAACGGCTGAGGCAATCAATCTTAACCTATCAATCAGCCTTTTTCGTTGGATTTGGTTCGTCAGTGTTGCAACTTGCAAATTAAGGCGTGGCCACGGCCAATCGTCACTCGCTACCTCAGCCTATCTACCAACCGATTGAGATCGCATCACTGATTGAGATCAAATCACTTTGAGAATCAAAAGTCCACAAAATGGGCGACTTTGATCGACGACAGGCGGCGGGCCCTTATCATAACAGGAAGCGCAGGCAACGCGGTAAGGCTACTTCCCCCGGTCGATGGGCGCGAGGCAGAGGCGATGGAGCTGATGTTCTTCCATAACTACTATGCAGACGACGATGACCACTACGACCGTCGGCAGCAGCAGCGTAGACGAACCGACTCCGCGCCTGTGCCCGTCCGCCTGCGACGCCAGCTTCTCGCGCTGGCAGACTCTCCGCTGCGCCAGTGGGGAGCCGAGGTGCAAGCGGTGGCTCGCATGCTCCATGACAACGCCGACGACGAGCAGCTCTGCGATACCTTTGTCAACTTGTCGATGCAGCTTGCGGTGGAGCAGCCCCTCAAGACACCTTTCGTCGCTGCCGTCGTCCTTGTGGCGAACACGCTCAGGCCGGCGGTCGTCGATGCTGTGCTCGCCCGCCTGGCACGCGACATCGATGGCAGTCTCGAGTCTGGCGAGTGGCGTCAGTTGAAACTGCTTCTCAAGTTCCTCGCCTGCCTCCAGCCCTGCCTGGAGGGTGATGGCATTTTTCCCCTATTGGACGAGCTTTTTGCTCGCGCCGCTGATTTGCAGACGGCCAGCTCCGAAGACGTGGGTCAACTTTCCTTCTCCCCTTTCCCCCCCTTCTCCCCGAAATCTTGCTGTTCAATATGCTGACGCCGATTCACGGGCGAAAGACGATTGGAACTGAAATTGTCAAAATTATCCTACTAACTATCCCCTATGCCGTGGCTGCTGCTCCTGGAAAATTTCAGCAACAGGCAGCCGATCTCATGGAAAAGACGGACATCATCGCCTCCGAGCCTCATGCTCTGCAGGCATTGGTCGACCCTTTCCATCCCGAGGGCGAGGACACGAGCCCGACGGCGTCCAGCAATCTTTGCATGCTGTTGCAGAAGCAGCTTCAGGCCGAGGCGGCCAATAACTGGGAGCTTGCCTGCCTTCCTCGCCCATGGCAGTTTTCACTCGAGGACATTGAGATGCAGGACAAGCTCGCCGAGGCCCCGAAACACGCGCTTCCCGCCATCAATGTCCCGAAGAACGTCGTTGCCGGACCTCGACCGTTGTTCCCCGAGGTCTTCTTCTCCGTCTATGCCGATCAAGACATCGAGTCTGTTCCCGGGCCGACTAGCATTGCGTCGTCGTTGATTCGAGACGGTCTTGTCGACACGCTCAATGTGCTTGACTTCAATCGCAACGCGGTGGCACGATACCTCATGGATCTGGATTGTTACTTCGCCGAAGGCACCTTCGTCAAGCGGGCGACTCCCTTTGACGAGCTTCGTAACTTTCCCGACGACCGAGCCACTTGGAAGCCGGAAGATGTCGCCGTCGACACCGTCTTCTCTCAGCTTTTCCTGTTGCCTAAGCCCGAGTGCAAGGTCGTCTACTACCACTCTGTGCTCACAGAGGCCTGCAAGCTGGCGCCCGCCGCCATCGCACCCAGCCTGGGCAGAGCTATCCGATATCTCTACCGGAACAGTCCGCGCATGGACCTTGAGCTCAGCCACCGCTTCCTCGACTGGTTCTCCCATCACCTGAGCAACTTTGGCTTCACCTGGAAGTGGGCGGAATGGGCCGACGATGCGCAGCTGCCGGACCTTCATCCCCGCAAGTGGTTCCTTCTAGGCGCGTTGGACAAGGAGGTGCGACTCAGCTTCGCGCAGAGGATCCGGAAGACGCTACCCGATGCCTACCAGCCTCTCATCGGGGACGATACGGACAAGGACGTGCCGGACTTTAAATATAATGATGCTGGTAAGTTTGATTTTACCTGGCCATGTTCACGGAGCTGACACGTTGTCTGTAGAAACACCATTCTCGGCCGAGGGTCAAGAACTGGGCGCACTCCTCAAGCGCAAGGCTACGGACGAGGAGATCCAGGAAATCATCGACAAGGTAGAAGCACAAGCCAGGGAGAGGGGTCTCGATCCCTTGGTGGCCAGTACCGACGTCTTCATGACGACCATCTGCTGGGTTGGTTCCAAGTCGCTCAGCCATGTCCTGGCGTGCATCGATCGCACCAAGGGAAGACTCGACGACGCCGGCGCAGCTTCACCGGCCGCCCGCACACAGATCCTGACGGCCGTTATGAGCTACTGGCACGCCCACCCTGGGGTGGCGCTGTCCATCGTGGAGAAGCTGCTCAACTACTCGATCCTCAGTCCGCAGACCATCGTAAACTGGACACTCGTGTCGGGCGGTACCAACGGGGGCCGGTCTCTTGCGCAGCCGTATCTGCTCGAGCTAGTATGCAACACGGTGGCCAAGGTTAGTGAACGGGTTCGGCATGTCCTCACCACGGCAGACATTACTGCCGAGGGATGCTCTCAGGACATACAGGCGATGCGAGACTTGTTTGGTGCCATCAATGACGCTCTCGCCGTTGGGGCCGGCCGTGGTAAGGACCAGAACACGATGAGCGGCGGCGACGAAGGGGACATGATTCGGCGCTGGGCGAGTCGTTGGCTTCGCGTCTTTCGACGGCTGGCTGCCATCGAGGAGTCTTATATAGAAGCGGCCAAGGTTGATGTAATGGATACGGCGAAGGGGGGTTGAGGCTACGGAGGGAAGGGTTAAAAGGCGAGGCTAGATGACAAGGGCAGGGGAAACTCGTTGGGTCTGTATTGAGGTCCCCTACGGTGGCTGGGTCGACATGGGCTATGGAGAAAAAGCGCTGCTATATGAAAATGGGGTGGAAGTTATGTTTGAAAAACATCACAATATTCACTGACTCACTGTGATAATGACCAAGTCTGCTGGCTCCCTACCTTGCTATCTCAGTAGGTACCACGAGGGACATGATAAATTTGCCATGACGGAACAATGGCTGTTGTGCCATTGCTGTATGGTAGGTAGGTAGCTATCATCAGAAGTGTCGGGATCTTGAGAGATGGGCAGACAGAAAAAGGGGGGGGGGAGATGGTGACGGGTGATTGAGGGGTTTCGGGTTGTTAGATTGGAAGTTTCCTTTCACATCGAGAAATCCTCCAAGCCTTTTTCCCAAGACTTCTTCTCATGCGAAGAAACTACCTTCTTTCTTTCTTTTCCCTTTCCTCCCCTCGCCAACACCGCAATGCAAATCGCTCTTTTCTTCGTCAGCGTCGGAGATGGAGAGAAAAAAAAAAGGCTAACCAACATCCAAACGACGTATTCCATGATATTCCTTGACAGCATATGCAGCCAAGAGCTAGTTTCCCCTGGGTTGAAAGGGAGAGAAAAGGGGGGGGCAAGGGGGGGGGGGGATGGCACGAAGTTCTTCTCCGTTGAGCCGGTAAAAGAGGGAATAAAACAGCGGCAGAGGAAGAGAAAGTACGGTAAAAGGTTGGGCGTGTATATATTTGGAAGAAAGGGGGGGGGGGGGGGGGGGGCGGAGGAACGGGGCAACTACGTCCACGACGAGGGGCCCGCCCGTCGCCGGGGGCGAGCGGGAGTGCCCCCGGCCGGGGGGGGGGGGTTTCTCCC